>JANVCC010009942.1:654361-680263 GCA_025345505.1 Todiramphus chloris collaris | reverse complement strand
AAAAAAAAAAAAAAAAAAAAAAAAAGCAAAAAGTCCAGAACAGCCTTCTGCAATAAGTGAAGTACTCCAAACCAAACCCTAGCTTCATTCCTATTAAAAGAACTTTGTCTCTTGCTGGTTGATGTAGAGAAGACTACATTTTTTTGGTGCAAAAGAGAAGCCAAGGGATCACCTCTTTTATTTGCTATTGCACTACATCAGTCTGTTAATACTAGGAAGTTATTAAACAAATGAGACATGCCGTAACCAGAGGTAAGCAAAAGGTTGCTCTTCAGAACAGATGGCTGTTGCTGGGTAGGAGTGTGACTGGAGCATGGAATGAGGGAGCATGACTTTGGGAGATCATATTTAACAGAATATATACTAATAATAAGTGGATTGTTTTCCTTTATTAGATGCATTTTCAGTCAGTCTGTGCTGATGATTGCCAGTACAATGAATACCAAATGACATCATACATTTTTATGGGAAGTTGATTCTTACGGCACACCTTTCTTTACTATTCTGCCCTGGAGAAGTTCCATCAGGAAGGGAATATCATGGCAGTAAAAAATAATTGATCATTAGATATTCTATTGTAAATACATTAAATAGTTAGTTTTGACCTTATGTACTTCAGTGTGTCATTCAAAGATGACACAGATAAATTACCTGATTTCAGGTAATTTTTGCAATTTATTGTAAAGAATTCTTATCATTGTTAGTTGCCATCATTTTGTCCAAAGTCTCTGAAGTGTTTCTGAATGCCAATAATATTCTCTTGATGAATTGAGACATAAACACAGTAACCCAAGTTCTGTAGTGTGGAACATGTTGGTAAAGGCAACTCTAAGATTTTATAGAGGAGTTTCAGCTTTAAAACTACTGAAAACCACTGAAAAACGTAAGGTTTGATATGAAGGAGTAAAACCAGTGTGAACTGAAAGTTTTGCATTATGTCTCTGAATCTAGAGTTTGGACATCCACCTTTACTGTACTAGTTGCCACATACAATATTGAGTGTTATCCAAAATCTTTCATGTTACACTAGTTATAGTTTTTCTAGTTTCATAATTGGTAAGGTTTGTTCATATGTATAAATAATTTCAGAGAGGGTCTCACTGGTATCAGCTGCCTTTCTGGGATAGGGACCATTCCATAGCTACTTTTTATCAAACTGAGTAAGTGCCCCCAGAGTAAGTGTGCAGACTGGAGCAGAAAATATATCATGTCTCTTTATTTGTTTTCAGCCTCTTCTAATTCCCTTTCCATATTTTTATTTCTAATATATTGTTTAACTTTTTATTTTATATGTGTCCTTCTGGTAAAAAGCTAGATTACCTGTAGTTTTTATTTTTACATCATATGATTGGTCTCCGATGGCTACCTTCAGCTATGTGCCTTCAAATTTTAAGATTATTTTAAAATAATTAAAAAGCTCCTGATAAGTCTTCTGGGGTTTTAAGTCTCTTACCCATAAGGCACTCTAATACACACCTATTTTATCTTTTTTTTTGTGGGGTCACAGCTTGTTACTATGCTTTGAACATCTCTTCTCAAATTAAAACTAGTGCTCCTTGAATCCTCGGGCTATCCATCAAGAGATACTAGATATCTATTTTCAGACTTTACTGAAAGTCAGCTTTCCTGTAGACTACTAACCTTCTTTTGATGTTTTCATTTCTAGTGTAAGCAACTAAATTTCTCATTAAACTCATGTAAATTATCTTCCACTTTCAGATGCTTACTCAATTCTTCTTTCCTCTTTAATATTTTCCCTTTGTTCTATCCAATTACATCTTAGTAAGTTTGTCTAAGAGGACAAAGTGACTGGAACTTAATGATGTAGCATTAGACTTACTACCTCTCTCCCACAGTTAACTAGAGATAGAATCCAACCATGACATTACTCTTCTTTCTTCACATTTTCCTTTAGCCTTTGACTCCTTCTTGATGCTCAGAGTGAGTACATATACTGGAAAAGTATATTCTTGAATTTTCCTTTCTGTTATTTGCAAATAATTTTTACCCTTATACAGTACTTATCTCACAGTTTATTCTAACACATTTCTTTTGTGTCTCTCATGACCTTGGCTGCATGCTCAGTTTCTCATTGCTTCTCTTTATTTCCTGTACTCCTGACATATGTAGATACATCAGAATGTGATCCAGTAAGTCTTATCCCTGTCTCCCTCTTACTGCTTTTCTCTTTTCCCCTAGGAGCCTACTTTCTGACTATGATATCAATATATATCACTTTCTTGCAGTCTTATTATCACTTGACCCTTTCAAATTTTAAAGTCTTCCTTCTTTCTAGGACTGAGAATCTTTATCTGGTCATTTCTCTCACCCCCTTTGGGAGCTGGACTCAACTTTTTTTACAATTCGTCCTTTGTGATGTTCTTTGTCAAAGAGGCTAAAGCTTTCCAGCTGACCCTGGTGCAAAACAGTTCCTGTTTCCAAAATATATTTGTACTTGACTGACTTTACTTTTGTGTTTATTTCTACCTTTATACTCCAACTGAGCCTCCAGCATACTGAATTCACTTCTGACCTGCTACAGGTCACCTCTAGCATGTTGATAGCAACAACATAGCAAGCACAGATAGCACTAAGAGAGCTGGATTGACTTAAGGGTAACACTTCTTGCTCTCTAAGAGACAAAATAGCTTCTTGAATTACAGGTCTAATCAGCAAGCATATTGATTTACCACTCAGCAGGGAACTTCTAGCTTTTGTTTCTCCTTTTGAAGTTCTGTCTGTAGCTTCCTAGCTGCAGCTTCATCTCATTCCTGCACCTCACTTGCCATGGTTTGCTACTGTTTTTACAATAGCACTAAATGTTTTTTCAGTCTAATGACAGAAGACTTGGATAGTAAGTGTGTCATTGCTTTCTGACTGGGAAAGACCGTATCTGTTCTCTTCTGCTGAGAAGCAGGTGTTTTTCTCTGAGGTTGATGTAGATGAATAACAGAACACGAGTTCACAAATTTTAGTTCCTATGCATTTGGGCTGTGGAAAAAAAATGGAGAAGAAAAACTTTCTAATCAGATCTTCTAAATTTCTGTACTGTATTGGCTGTCTGGGCTCCTTTTTCTCTTATGGGTACACAACTTTTAAAAAGCTCCACAAAGTTTTACAGCTTCAAGAATCCAACATTAACCTTTCCATACTGGTTCCATTCTCCAGTTGTTACATATAAATACAGTAATGTGATGTCCTCTGTAGTTTACCAGGGACAGAGGAATTAGGACAGTCTGTGCATGGGAAAAAATATTACAAATATGGCAGAGGAGGTATATGACAGATGACCAGAAGATGCTAATGTTGATTAGAAAGACTCAAAAATAGTAAGAAAGCAGAACATACATAAGTGACATATACAAAATATATAAATACAGTGGGCAGGAAGATTTGTAAAGACACACTATCTCTGGCTCAGGCAGGGATACTGCTTCCAGGCAATCTGCCTGAGTGAAGGAACCTAAGCAAAGCAAACAAGCACCAGGAGCTTCCTGTAAGGGGATCAAACCATTGGAAGAGCAGGGATTTGGGATATAATTCTCAGAGGGGAAATTCCTCACTTTGGACCTGTGTTGTGGAGAACTGCCATGGGGGTCCAACTGGAACTAAGATATCTGCCTTGAAATTGTTATTTTTAGAAGGTGTTTCAAGAGTTGGTGGTTCATAGCAGGTATTTTTTTAGAATTGTGCAAAGCTACCTCCCAACTGGAGATCTACATGAACATGAGGTTGTGTGGTGAGGTTTTGGTTGTGAGGTGTGGGCTATAGGAGTGACTTCTGTGAGAAACTGTCAGAAGCTTCCTCTATGTCCAACAGAGGACATGTAGCAGGCCAATGCCAGCCTGCTACAAAACAGACCTGCTGCTGGCCAAGGCCAAGACCATCAGTGATGATGGTAATGTCTCTATGACAACATATTTAGAAGGGGAAAGAACTGTTACAAACAGCAGCCAAAAAGAGGAGTAAGAATATGTGAGAGAAACACCTCTGTAGCCACCAAGGTCAGTGAAGAAGGAGGGGAGGAGCACCTCCACCAGGTGCTGGAACAGAGATTCTCCTGCAGCCCATGATGAAGACCATGGTAAGGCAGGCTGTCTGCCTCTGCAGCCCATGGAGGTTAACAGTGGACCAGATATCTATCTGGAGGCCATGAAGGACCCCATGACAGAGCAAGTGGATGCCCAGTGGAGACTGTGAACTCGTGGGAAGCCTGCTTTGAAACAAGTTTGCTGGCAGGACTTGTAACCCCATTGGGGACTGACACTGGAGCAGTCTGTTGCTGAAGGCCTGCACTCTGTGTAAGGGACCTATGCTGGAGCAGAAAAACTGTAGCTTGTGGGAAGGACTCACATTTGAGAAGTTTGTGGAGGACTGCCTCCCATGGGAGGGACCCCACACTGGAACTGGGGAAGAGTGTGAGCAGTCTTCTCCCTGAGGAGCAAGGTGTAGCAGAGACAATACATAATAGACTCTCCACAACCTCCATTCCTTGTCCTCCTGCACTACTCAGGGGGATGAGTTGAAGCTGTGCCTGGGAAGAAGGGAGGGGTGGGAGGAAGGTGTTTTTAAGACTTGGTTGTGTTTCTTATTATCCCGCTCTGATTTGATTGTTAATAAATTAGACAAATTTCCACAAGTTGGGACTGTTTTGCCCATGACAGCAACTGGTGAACAATCTCTCCCTGTCTCAACTCACAAGCCTTTCATTTTATTTTAACTCCCCTGTCCAGCTGAGGAGGGGGAGTGATAGAGAAACTGTGGTGGAGACCTGGTATCTAACCAGGGTCAACCTGCCTCAATATGTTACTGTATTCCTGGATTAAGAAGAAGACTGATCATATGATGCCTTCAGTCTGGAAGTGAAAAATTCCACAAATGTGATTAATACTATGTTAAAAAAGGTTCTTTTCATATATATGTTAATGTGGTTGTAGTCATCAGATTAGGAGTTTCTTTAGATTCATCATTTTTTACTATATCTAAAGTAGTTATCCAATAGAATAATATCTTTAACCCACTTAGAACATCAATTAATAAATTAACCATTTAAAGACCTATATACTAAAACCATAACATAAAGTTGATGCATTTCATTCCTGTTACAGTTCAGGAATTAGATTCTGTCCTACATTCACAAGGAAGCAGGTGACATACCTGTTTAACTATGCTGTGTTACACTTAAAATCTACATATCACTGGTGCTAAAAGTAGATGAAGTTGACATGGCACTATGGTAGAAATACTCTAAACTTTTTTTTTTTATACTATGACTTAACTATTCACAGTATGTATAATTTTATTCCAGAAAAAAATTTAACATTTTATTAATTCACAGTTATATTTCCACTCATTTGGTATAAGCCTTTAGGTAAAGTAAGAGTGTACATAAATCTATTTTTATAAAGTATTATTGTTTCAGAGAATAACAGAATATGTGAGGATATTGCATAGATTTTTACTGTATAGAACTATTTGTATTCTGAACAAATATGTACTTTTTTCACTTTTTCCAACATGTATCTCACAGACTTCCTTTTTCTTCAGTGAATCAAGAGGCGGGTTTCCAGTATATGTGGCAAAGAAATTGAATGTCATTTTAAGATACTGTGCTGATGTTACACATAGCATGAAATGGTATTTTTTATTACTTGGTCAAACATTTGAAATAGAACTCGTCATCTTTAAACATTCATTTTCTGGAGACTATTGAGCCTGTCCTGCTTTGAGCAAGAACAGAATTAATTCTGTTCAGTGATTTTACTTTTCAGATCAGGTCTTCTAACTGCACTGTCTGAAGTTAGCAGCCTGTTCTCACAGACAGTGTCTGCTTCTAGCAGTGATAACACCCCATGTTATAGAGTTACTACCAAGGATTGGTATGCAGACCAAGGCCACTGCTGGATCTTGTGTACCACATTGCGGGTGCAGAAAGTGAAAGGCTACACATGCAGGGAGGAGTGGACAGGACAGGTGACCCTAAACTGACCAATGAGGGATTCCATCCCGTATATGTCATATTCAACACAGAGCCAAGGGATCCGAAGGGTCTTTGGGCTCTTCTCCCCTCTTGGACAGCTTTGCCAGCTTTGCTTGGCTTGGCTCAGGTCTTCTTTTGGTTCCTTTCTTGGAGCACCCAAGGAGGACTCTGTCCATTCTGTCTGTGATCCCGGTCTGTGTATTCCTGAACCCGGTACCAGAATCCAGCTCCTGAACACAGCTCCTGTCTGCTGCGGGGCCCAGTCTGGGACTCCCTGAGTGCCTGCTCCACAGCATTAGTGGTGATGGTGATGTAATTACCATCAGGAGGGTTGGGTTCAATCCTGGTTTTATATATATTTGTATATATTGCATTTTTATTATTATTAATTTCCTTTTCATTAAAGCTGTTCTAGTTTCTTTTTCTAATCACTAAGTCTCTCTCCCTTATTCCCTTTCTCTTCCCCTTTGGGGAGGGAGGGGGTTAACAGAGAGCGTCTGTTATAGGTCTAAGGGGACACCCTGACCCTAAACCATGACAGTGCCTAAGGAGATCGTAAAGAAAAACATAGGTGTGCTTTAGTGGTCTCCACAGACTTTAATGTGAGATTTTCAGAGAATTTTGCATGTGTTAATGACTTGAGTTTCCACATCATTCCATGGGGAAACACAATACTATTCCCACTTAGCAGTGCAAGAAATGAAGGAACATGTGTGAGTTATTTAAAGGCATTAGGTGTCAATCTACATGATGAAGTGCTGAAATACTTAAGAAAAAATCTGGCTCACTGAAGCTTGAAGATTTAGTCAAGCACATGCAGGAAAACTGTGGCCTTTCCAGAAACTCAGGACCCTTAATCACCAGGGCTCCAGTCATAACCCTTCTAGCACTATCAGTACAATGTGAAGCTGCTATGGGTAAGGAACACCTGTTTTTTCAATGTCTATGTCCAATGGAGCAAGGGTTGGAAGTAAAATTCAAATTGACTCTTGCCATAGCCATCCCATGGGTATTGGCATTTATGGAAATACCGTCTTTTTTTTTTTTCTACTGAAAAGATTAGAATCTTGTTTCTATCTGTGGTGCTTTTAAAAGAAAATGGATAAAACTTTTCTTTTTAAGAAAAGATAAAAAGACAGACAAATTATATTTGCATTTTTAAATCCCTTCATTTTTTGTGGTCTGCAAAGGCAAGTGGATTCAAGTTCAAAAGCTGATTTAAACTTTTCTAAACATATTCTTCAAAATAGACAATCAAATGCTTTAAGCTTTTTGTATGTTTTGGGGGAAGGGATAAGAAGACAAACTAGGTAGGTGAAAACAACCACTTTAAACAATTACAGATATTTATGTAAAATAATAATGACAAAATAAATTCAAATACTTATCAGACTAACCTGGAAGATAGACTATAGAAGATTAAGTTCTTACACAGTATTTTACTTAAGAATTGAAATAAACCCTCACATTTAATTATGATAACCAAATAGAAAAGAACAAATGATACCAAAATGCAATTTCGTCTTAAAACGTTACGCTCTGCACCTCACTGACTTAGCACGATGAAGTTTAGGCAGGGCTGTTCACTGTTGGTTCTGCTAAGTGTTCAGCCTCTAAGTCTCTGCTAAAAAGAGGTTTTTAATCACACAGTTTGCTATCTGGAGTTTAGCCCACACCAGAACCCTGATGAAATGCTAATGCTCCTGCTGTCTTTTTCATCTGCAAATCCAACCAGCAAATCACTCCAAAAATACAGACTTTTCCTATTAGGTGCCTTGTGTTAGAAGGCTGAGATTTTGGGTACATACTGATATTTAAGTTTCTTCTACTCAGATGCCCAGTATTTGGAGTACTCTGGTAGATAGAAAAGGCTTGGAGTACTCTGATAGATAAAAAGGGCTGAGCTTTGAATCTTTACCCTGTTTGACAAGAGATAGGGAGTTAAATCTAAGTGTCCACATGTGATAAGCTTCTGTTGTTGTCTATACTTTAGATGATCTTTCTTAATCTTACCTTTGGAGCTATTCTGCTTTATTAGTAATTAAATACTCAGTGAAGCAGAGACTGGAATCTCTTGTTCCCACCTCAGTGTCCTAACCACTGAGCCTGAAAGTCCTTGTCTTCTCTTTGGTTCAATGAATATTTAATTATTATCCCAAGATGAGTAATGCCTACAGATTAAGGTGGGTTTTCTATGATACCAAATAATCTGGTGGGTGGCATACATAACCCAGATGTTTCTTGTACCCATTCCACTCAGTGGCTTAGAAAACGAATTTTTGACCTGACAAGAGATTACTTGGTGGTGGAGTACATCCCTCCATGTTTCTAAATGTTTTGTTTTGAGGTCTCTGTTAATGTCATCTGAAGACTTGGAAAGGAAACATCCTTCTTGAATGGGTTAAAAATACCAAGGGAAAATTAAAAGAAATTAAATAAAATATATCTGAGAATATATTTTTATTTAATATGTCTGACTTTTATAAACTTTTATAACAAACTGTTCACATAATTCAGATTAACGAACATATAAAAATTATCAACCTATCAAATCTGCACTTGTCCAGATTATTTTACCGTGCTTGGTGTTGCCATTATCATTTAAACATCTTTTCCTGTGCTTTTATTTCAGTTCTTATTATTTAGTTTTAGCTACTTTTATCAGCTTTGGCTTATTTTCAGTCATCTAGGTAATAATAGGTAATAATGTACACTGGCTACATCTGTGTCTGTACCTGAGATCTGATGTAACCAGAAAGTTATTCAATTAAGAGCACTAGCACTGAAGAAGAAAGCTGCATGAAAAATACTTGTGTTGATATTTAGACATCCACTCAAGCCCATTTTTTCTGTTATCCTTCAGGTGTCAGAGTTCACTGGAGGAGGCAGTGAGTGTTAACAGCAGCCACTTTGAAGGGCTTTAAGGCAAAGTGATCTTAAGAATACATTGTTGGGCACAGAAGCTCACAAAACTTCTCAAAAATTTACATTTTGAAAGAATGTGCTGATTTTATTATGAGGAGTTAGATTAGTGTCATAAACAGTAGAATCTGGTTGTGTTGTAGTAATCCAGGCTGCTAAAATTCCAGCAAACCAGAACTGCACTCAGGTCTTCTTGACTTCTTACTACAGTGCAGAGCACCTGATTCATGGCTCTGTCATGTAACTTCCCTCCCCAAGGAGTTCTGCACAATCAATGCACAGTCCAGCTGACTCCTGTCAGCACAGAAATTAATACTAAAATGAACCTGCCTCTCTTCTCTAGAACATGTCCTTAAAGGAATGAGAAAAATAATAAAAATGGGTATTAGCATTAATTGTAGCTGAAAACTGGTAAAGCAAGAAATACTGAACATGGAGATGACAAGATGAAAGCTTTGTTTGCACAAGATAAATTTCTTTTCCTGGTTCCTGTCATTCCTCTTAGCCTATGTTACCACTCTTAAAGGTGAGGGAGGAACTAAGAACTCCAAACACAGGGAAATTATGTGGAAAAAGGTGTCCATCTTATTTTGCACTTAGTTTTCAGGTTTCTGTTCCAAAACAGAATGTCTAAGAATCATGCAGTATTTCAAAGACAATAAACTGTTGTATTACTGCACAGACAAAAGAAGTGAATAGGGGCAAATTATTCAAAGCAAAACTGTTAACTGTCTTGCATTATGGAGTGTGTTATTGAAAACACGATTTGCAAAAAATATTTTAATAAAACTACTTTTTATCCTCCAGGATATTTTCAACAGCTAAAGTAGAAAAGTAGTCAGCTGTTGTTCAGTGCAAGTATAGACATGCTTAACTTTTGCTTAGGTCTGCGTTCATTGTTCAAAAATTGTTATGGAATTACAGGTATAGAACTCACAGTACCTGTGGTAAATGTTTTGATCCTGTCTTCCTTTACAATTATGTTAAAAACCAGTCCAAGTGCACTCATAAGTGTACAATGTTAAATATTCTAACGTAGTCAGGGCCTTCTGCTTCCTGGCATCTATAAGCTACAGAGTGAAAAATAACTTCCTTGTCTACCATACATCTGATGTGACTGATCATACCATTTAGAACCAGTTAAACTCCTCTGTGCCAGGGACTTTCAAATCTGAGTCCATTTAGCAACCACCAGCTATAGGTTTTAACTCAAGAAAACCTCTTTGGATAAGGTCCTTTATCATTACTAACTAAATGTAGTTTTCTACCTGTTACGAAGTAGGATGCAGGATATTAACCTAAACACGTAAAAATGCTTTGCTTTCAACATCCTTTTTTTTGTTTGTTTGTTTTGCATAGAATCTATATTAGGTCAATTAGTTAGAATTTAGAAACAGATTGTAACAGAAAACATGTTCTTGTGACATGTTCAATTAGGTATCTGCTCCCACTGAAGTATAATTTGTCTATGGTGGAAAATACTTGCTTGGATACCTCACTCTTTTCCCTTCCTACAGGAAATAAAATGTATACTATTCAAGTACTTGAAATGCCTTAGGTTTTAAGTCTTCTGCTTACTGAAGCTTTCCAAATTAAAGCATAGTGTAATCTATCTGATTTGGCATTATTATGTCATTGTAATAGGTTGTATTTCTGGTTATTTTAGGGAGTACACAAGTCATGACAATTAGAAAGAATGATTGTTTGACATAAGAGCATTTAATTTATCTACATGTAAATCTCACAGGATTTGTGAAATTACTTATATAGATACCTCCTATCAGGAAAGTCAAAGTAGAAAAGAATGGATATCCTGAGCCTGAGACTTTGAAATAAATATTTCTCGTTTATTTTATTATCACTGCCTAATCTACCTTGCAAGATAGGTTGATGCTGAAGTAAGACATCAGCAAGACGACACTGTATTTTAATGTTGTTATGATAAAGTGAACATCCATTTCAGGATTTTGATGAAAATCTTCCCTTATCTACTTCCCAGGCAGCTCTACTGACTACTAAATGTGAATAGTTACAATAATGCAGCAGTTGGCCCTTTGGCCGCAAGAGATGGGCCTCGAAGGATATTCCTGGAATTGCAATTAACTATGAAATGGACCCTTCGTTCAGAAAGACAAACTTCACACTTGATCTCCTGACAGGTCACAGCCCACCTACCTTCCAAACGCTTCATAACTAATTGAAGATATTATACAAGCCTTCTGTGCAATATTGCTGGCATGCATTTGCATATCCAGTGCATATCTGCTGTGCTACCCTTGAGAAACAGCCTGACCTCAAAACGGCAGATCTCAAAAAAGCCAACTGTTAATTGTAAGATATGTGCTTTACATGCCAGGGTAGGAGCAGTGTCTGCGGCTCTGAGCACTCTTTGTTATAATTCCTTTGTGAAAGCAGAGGTAAGGTGATTTCATTCCTCCTAAAGAAGCTGGTGCTTTCATGAATATCCCTATATCATCCATGTCAACAGCAGCTCATCCTGAAGAATCAGGTGAAGAGGAATTTTTTTTTACTTTCAGTTTCACGTTACATCTAAAGCCAGGGTCTTTTAAATTCCTGGAATGAAAATACCAGCAACCTCCCAACATATCTTTCCTTTTTCTTTGGTTTATCTAAAATGTGAGATCTACTGATGGGGAACATGCTACTTCATTTTAAGAAAAAGTCCACAATTGCTGAAGATTATTTCCTGTTTCTGACTGTTTCTGTTTCCTATCAAAGATGATGGGAGGTCTGACCAAAAAGCATAAGATTTGACTACAGATTGGCAATTTTACTGCCATCAGGCTTCCTGTTTAGTCCTGTGTGGTAGATCTGTGTGATCTGAATAATATGTGATAATTTACCATTATGATCCTTCTGCCAAACCAAGAGCAGGGCTCACCACTTTCACAAAGCAGGCTTATATGCAGAAGCCCAACATTACGGGTCCTGATGCTTCAGCATTCTTCATAGCTCTAGTTGCGCATGAAGGTTAGACAGCACTGAACAGAACTTCTGCCCAGGATCCATGGGGAAGCTCTTGGGAACTTCTTAGTTCATTTGAAATCAAACCACTGTTTGTAAGTAATATGTGACTTAAAAAGCTCTAAGCAGTAATAAACCATGCAAATACATTTTCCTTACATGTACGAGTGTTTTAGAGTTTATATGCCAACCTTTTAAGGAATGCAAAACACTCTGTATCTTCAGCCTCTACCTCTTTCAGTCAGGTATTAAATTTCCAGATCAGTCACTTAATTTCTCTATCATATTTCTTGCCATTCTTCCTTGTGAGTTGTTTCTGCAGTGTTTCTTCAAGTCTATTGCCTTTGAGAAGATTTAAGTTCCAGTGCCTGAATGTGATTTGTGGCTTCTTGCAAAAAGTTTGCTCCATCAAACTGCACTTTACTCTTTTGATCTTCCCCCACCTCATCAGAAAAGTATAGAGAAAATGGGCCTTGCAGAATATTGCCATTATTGTTCCCTTGTTTTGTTCAGGGAATCCTGGTCTTTATCTGCTGCTTCTCATTGTGGATGAATATACTTATTATACCTCTTCCTTATTTTATTAAATCTGAATGACACAAAATGCAGTAAAAAAGCAGTAATATACATACAAGTTTCTAAAGGAAACGTGTTCTTGTATGGTATAAAATATCGAATAAATGACATTTAATTTTTAATATTGGGGTTGTATTAGCTTTGTATGAAAACCCTAGCTGCCCATGCCATTTGTAATTAAGTTTACCAAACAGTATTCATTTTAAGACCTTCATGTCCAGTATAGCCATAGAACATAGTCAATTCTTGCATCCTCTTTACTTCTTGTCTGGATACTGTACATTGATTATGTCTGTGCACATATGTCATGGGTTGAGACATGCAATTATTTTTTATGATTTGCTTTGATAATAGCAGTTTTAAAGAAAAGTGTGGAAGGGTATATGCATATTTATGCATCCATACATGTATGAATAATTAAGGTAATAAATCAGGAAAAAAAGATTTTTTGTGTATGCTTACTTAAGCTTTTCCTGTCCCTATTCTCAGAGGAACAGGTAGCACCCAGACTGAATAAGTATTTTAATTGCCTTAGTTTAAGGCAGAGAAGCCCTGGTGACAAAAGAATAAAAGGAAAAGAGGGAGGACGTTTGTGAATAGTGTCATGGTATCAGATACCTGCAGAAGGAAATGGAAAACTGATGGAAACTTTGGTATTAATATTTTTCACATTTTTTCTTACTAAACAAGAAAGTGGGCCTTACAATTCTTTCTTTTCTAACATCACACCTATTTATAACTTTGTTCTCCAGTACAAAACTATTAGTTCGTCTTTTTCCAATAGCAACGAGTTATTTTCTAGTCTGATTTCTAATCTGATTTCTGAGGAAAATGTAATCACTGCTTTTGTCTATGCAAATAGATTTTGGCTGTTGACCATTTTCAGTCAGAGGTTAAGGTCATTAAGACACTAAATGTGTGGAAGTTGCATTAATAGGCAGTTACATGAATATAAACTCATGTAGAAAGCTTACTGCTACATTTCTTCACAACTTTGTATCACAAATTTCTTGCTTACAGTTTGCATTGTCAGTAAAACTCATCAGTCAAAAATCATCCTTTTAAAAAAAGAGCATAGGATCAGTCTCATAAGAGATTCTTAAATTTTATATTTTTTACATAATGACTTCAAATGTCAAGCTGCATGTTTTGAAGATAATATGCATTGTTGTATATTGTTAAAACTGGCATCCATTTTATTAAGACTTCTTAAAACTTGTTTGACTGTGAAACTGAGGGAAGTCATGACATGTACTGCTTATACTCATCGTCCTACAGCAAAGCAAATTTTATTTATGTGACCTCACACTTTGTTCATCTTGTACACCACTATGATTTGTTTATTGGATTGTTATTTGTTAGCCAAGATTTTCACTTTAAAAGAATAAGTATGTTACAGTCATTTGATATACAAATACATTTTGATGTGAGTTTTTTGCTCCTAGTTCACAAAGTGATTGGCCTGAAGAGAAATCAAATAATTATAAATATGACTGAAGTTGTTCAGATGCTCAGAGTGAAAGCTAATTATCATTGAGGAAAATCTTGTTCAGAATATTAAGTGGAGCAAATCTGCTCAAAAAGCATGCATGTTGCTGTCGAATCAGAAGCTAGTTTTTAATATTCTGGGAATATAATTTTTATCTGTTGTATGATGGGTAACCTTTGGGTTAAGGCATCCTCCTTTTCCACTCCAAATAGCTTCGTGTTTATATCTTCTAAGGGTACCTGCTGGGGTAACACTTTAGGCAATCACTGGCCTTAGATAACCAAACTATGTTTCATATGGATGTTTCTGTCTTCATAAGTAGATTGGCAAAACTGATGTGTGATCTTCTCAGTCTTACTTAGGTCATTCGGATGTATCACTGAAATATTAAGTTAATGACTATATAAATTAAGTATGAAACTGTTACATGTCCTTTCTGAGTTCTACTTACACCTTCTGCTGCATGACTGAACTAAGTGGATAAAGTCAGATACATCTTAAATTGTCAAAGCTACATCTGCTACAAATGGAGTTAAAATTCAATCCCAAGCACCAATATAGGCTGGGCAGTGACTGGCTTGAGAGCAGCCCTGAAGAAAAATGACTTGGGAGTACTGGTGGATGAGAAGCTCAACATATCCTGGGCTGCATCAAGAGAAGTGTGGCCAGCAGGTCGAGGGAGGTGATTCTCCCCTTCTACTCCCCTCTTGTGAGACCTCACCTGGAGTACTGTACCCAGTTCTGGAGCCCCTATTACAAGAAAGATATGAATGTGCTGAAATCCAGAGAAGGGCCACGAGGATGATCAGCAGGTTGGAGCACCTCTCCTATGAGGACGGACTGAGGGAGTTGGGGTTATTCTGTCTGGAAAGGAGAAGAATCTGGGGAGACCTTGTTGTGTCCTTCCAGTATCTAAAGGGAACCTACAAGAAAGCTGTGGAGGGACTTCTTAGGCTGTCAGGCAGTGACAGGACTAGAGGGAATGGATTAAAACTAGAGATAGGTCGATTCAGGTTAGACATTAGGAAGAATTTCTTCACCATGAGGGTGGTGAGACACTGGAACAGGTTGCCCAGAGAGGTGGTGGAAGCCTCATCCATGGAAGTTTTTAAGACCAGGCTGGATGGTGTGATAAACTGTGAATTGTTTGTTCATCAAACTTTGTACCAATTGCTTAAGCTGGTTTGCTCTAATAAAAGCACCAAGTCAGGTATGGAAAGGTACCAAATGTATTCTGCTATACTGGGGACTCGGCCCTCCAGGACATCATCCCTGCTCCCACCGGATACAGGCCTGGCCGAGGCCTGAGTTGTAAATGTCATCATAAATCCTAGCCTAGTAGCCTTGTAAACTGTAGCTTGTTTTACATAGTTGTAAGTTGTGCTTTGTCTCCCATAGCCTTGAAAGTTATCAAGGTTCTCCTAAATCCTGTAGCCTGTCTTGTGTAGTTGTGGTCTTTGTAGATAAGGGAACTAACTCCCAGACAGGAGATAGGAGAGCCTACATGCAGATAAGCCAGATCACACCAACCCTCTGGTTCCTGACTCATCATTTTGAGACAAAAGGTGAAAAGCACACTGCGAGGAAGACTGGGGGCCTTCCTCCTGAAGACCCCGGCCCACGACCACCAGACACCAATGCGCAAGTGCCAAAGGGAGGAGACCCCTGATAATGAGTTCCTGGACCTGATTATAATAATCCAACCCCACACAATGAATATGTAGTTAATGCTGTTGGATATGCATGATTTAGTGTGATAAATGCCTGCTTACTTGACATCTTTTGCGCACCGTTGGCGGAGCTGCGTCTCCCCGGTCGCCCAGCGCTGTTTTGCTTGCTATCGCTTGCTTAATAAATTCTTAAATTTTGTATTGGCTGTGACTCACATAAATTCGTGAATCTAACTTATAACAGATGGGGCTCTGAGCAACCTGATCTAGTTGGAAGTGTCCCTGCTCATGGAAGGTGGGTTGGAACTCTATGATCTTTAAGGTCCCTTCCAACCCTGACAATTCTATGATTCTATGATTAACTTTGCATTAGTTCCCTTCCTAACTGCTGTTAGCTGTAAGAATATCTTGTTTACCTGTAAGTCTTGTTCCTTCGTTATTTTATTTTCCACAAGAATCTTGCATTACCTCAATTTATCACAAGCCTTGAAGGAAAACAAGTGCTACTTTGTCAAGTTCTGGCTTCTACGATCAAGAGGCAGGAGGCTGAACAGACAAGTTTGTCATATTTTAGCTGTTTTCTGACTTCAGACTCAGTTTGGGGGGGGGGGGGGGTTGTGTGTGGGTTTTTTGTGTGTGTGTGTGTGTGTTTTGTTTGTCTGTTTGTTTGTTGTTTGTTTGGGGTTTTTTTGTGTGTGTGCATGGATTTTGGTTTTTTGTTTGTTTTGTTTTGTTTTTCTTGTTGTGGGTTGTTTGAGGGTTTTTTGCTTTTGTTTTGTTTGTTGTTGTTGGTTTTGGTTTGGGTTTTTTTTTTTTTTTTTGAGAAAATGCATTCACCAAAAAATACCTAACATAGAAAGTAACTGCAAAATCTGGATATTGCTTACAGCAGGAGTTCATTCTTCTACCTGTTTCTTCTCATTATTTTTACATGTTTCTTCTTTAATCTCCCACCTTTCCTTACGGAGGATTGAGCAGTGCTGGGTGAATATTCTGAGGGAATTTCAGGGAAAAGCCACTTTTTTTTTTCAGTGTGTGCTACTGAGATCCTCAGGGCTGTTATACTCAGCTATGGCCTTAACTGCTTCTCACAGCCCCACTGAATGCATATTATTTGTCTATGGCTACCAAATGAATGTAAGATGTGCATCTTGCATGCACATTTTACCCCTAAGGTGTGGATGTGTCTTTATTCTTTGAGCAGATCTGCTCCTGGTATAGGAAGCTGCTCTCAAGATAATGAGGGAGGAAAGACCTTTCCTGTGCTCTTCGTGAATGAGTCAGTCTTGGCTGAACTGTTGCACCACTCTTTTACACAATGACAGGTAGAGCATGTGATGGAGGTACCCCATGTGGTGTTTGTATTTTTTGTATCCAAGACAGGGTCCAAAATATAGAAAGACTGGAGTGCTTGTTATAGATATTTACATAACCATGTTTGGATATTTCACCTGGATTTTTTTTTTTTTTGTCTACAATTGTGTCCAACAGAAGAGAGTTACAATTAAAAACATGCTATGCAAATGTATTTAAAGTAAATACTGTGCAAGTTAAAATGAGCACAATATGTGGATCTAGAATGAAAAACAAACTTCTCTGAAAGTTATTTTCAACCCTGTTTTAAAGACAAGATGAATAACACATTGCTGCAATAAGGACCATATCTTGCCTGCTCTGTAATTAGTTATGTAAGTTTTCTAGTATGGAACCAGTAAGTTGTTCATCTACTTTGACAGATACACGCTACCCGTACCACTGTCCCAACTCCCACTGACTCTGTGGTTCACACAACATTTGAGTTGAAGTGTTTGTTTTCAGACAAAAACCCAGTCTATCCCCCTTTATTCCTCCTTAGATTCTGGGCTTATTAACTACTTACACAAGCATCCAAATTTGCATATAAATTAAAGAGTCAATTTGGAAAATCACAGCTGAATCACCCTTGGGATCACTTACTTGGGAGCAAGTGTTTTTGAAATCACTAGCAAACTAAATAAAACCATGTACTAATACAATAGCTGCCATGCTCTTGGAAGTGCAAAGGAGCAGGAATATCTGCTTGAAAAAAATGAGCACGAATGTTTTTCCAGGTATTATTGGTATCTGAAAAAAACAAACAAAACAAAAAAAAAAAAAAACCCCACAAAAAAAAACCACAACCAAAAACAACCAGGGAAAAATAATTGATTTTTAAAGATTTTTTCACTAATTTTCAGATGAGTTTTTTCAGCAGTGTCCTGAAAAAATTCTTGTCTTGGTGCTTCTTGTGAGATTTCTTTATTTCTTGTGTAGTCAAGCTGTAAGAAAACTAATCTGCTGATATCCTATCCCAGAGATGGCTGTAGTCAAGTGTTATAACACTCTGATTTTGTACCTGGTCCAGGAAGTTTTACTTGTAAGCTGTGACTGTGGAATGAGACCTCCTTCAGGTATTTACGGTATGCAAACAAAATTCTTAGGTAGGGCTTTGATCTCCTTTTTCTGTAAAGCAAACAGACATGCTCTGTAAGGAGGCTGAGTTGGACACAGCTTGAGTTGTCACTCTTGAACAGGTGTAGCAATAAATTTTATAATCTTACCACCTGCATCTCAGAGAAAAGAATATGGTGCTGTCTACCCCTACACAGCTTTCATCACGATAACAGTGATTTAGTAGACTTGGATTATATTTTAAAATCCTGAAAATCTAGACTGAGGGAAGGCACTAGACCACTTACACTGAAAAATCTATTCTAACAATAAAGTTCAAACAGACATTCATTTCACCATCTAATTCCCTTTAAGTGTTGCTTTGGTAAAGCAAGTCATGGGAGCTCCAGATTCTGATCTGCATAGCCTTTGTATATAGCAATGGAACTTCGTTTTAATTTAGCAATTAAGAACATCTTTCACAGTATGATTATATTATTTTTTTCCCTAATTTTGCGAATTAAGATTTTTCTGATGGACATAGCAGTTGAAAGAAATGTAAGTACATTTAATTTAATTACTTCTGTTTTCAACTGACTGTTCTGTACTGCTGTACGCAGAAGTTAGGAGTTCCTATGGTCTTCATTCAGATTTCCCTCTTTAAATAAACTATGTGAACATACTGAGGAGAAAAACTTGCCCTAAAGGATTTAGCTAGGCAGACCAGGTAACTAAAGTTCATACACTATTAGTAAAGGACACAAACACAAAGATGTTGTATAGAAGTTAAATACATCTATTAGTATGGGACTGTGCTCAATGAGACAATTCCTACTTCTCAGCAGCTTTTCCAATGCTTTTATCTTCAGAAATAATTCCTTAATATGGAAGATTTGGCTTAAACACTAGTAAAAGTGTAATAATAATGACAGTACAAGAGAGACTGTTTGGGAAGTCTCCACTTCTGTAAGTGTTTACAGATGCTAGTCAGAGTAAACAGAGGTTTCATATATAATTATCATGATATTGAGAAGTATCTCAAAGTACCTTTGGGCAATGGGGTATGTTCAGGGATCATACAACTGATTCAGTACCAAGTAAGACCAGGATCCAAGAGAAAGCAATGAACAGGTTGAGTAAAGATAGCCAGAGAAGAGATCCAACTTCAACAGCAGCAGCACAAGCAAGAACTTGGAGATGAGTTTAAAGGCCATTACATTTGAAGAAATATGAACAGTAACAGGCTACAAGGAGACACTTGCAAGGTTGGTTTACACTTAAATGATTTCAGTATTAAATGCCTACAGAATAGCTGCAGTAGTACTTACAAGGATGATTGATGACCAGAGTGGAATAGAGGTAAAGAAACAAGTTTCTAGTGAGGAAGGCTTGGAGAAATACCCAAAAGGCAGCCTATTTGGTCTGTTCTTAACCTGTATGATATGGGTCCTGGAAAAGACACTAACAAAGGCAGTGAGCAGACCTTGCTGGAGGCACTCTTCTGATAAAAAGTCCGGGATTAGAAATTAACCAAACACAAGGAATGGTGGATAAAGCTTTGTTTCCTGCAAGGCATAATGTGTTGCAGTTTAATCAAAGAGTCTAATCCAGATGAACTGTTTCTGCTGTAGATCTGCCTCAGATTGCTGAACAGCATCAGTTATACAAAGTGTTTATCACAAAGGAAAGCTATAGGAATTAATTAATGTATGCTTGTATAGTGCTTCAGACATAATGTAAATGCTTTCTAGAGAGAAATATTGTGAATATTGTGGAGTAACCCAACAGAAGACTCTAGAGAAGAGGATGAGAGAGTCAAACCCTTGATCTAAACATAGTCATAGCAGAAGGAAGTGAAAGCAAGAATACTCACCGATTGCCTGAAGGAATAACAAGATTAAGAAATTATAAGGAAAAAGAAAAACCCAACAAAACAACCAGATTTAGGAAATACAGACACTGTGCAGTAAAAACAGTGGATGCCTTTTAGCTCTTTCACTTTTACTTTCTTCTTTTTTAGATTCAGGAAGACTAAAATAGGTGACCTGAATAAGTCTGTGACATTAAAACCCTAGAAACTAATTAAGGTCTAATTGTAAGGTCAAAATCAACAGGCATGCTTCCTTTTCCTTGGACTCCTGTGAAAGATGAGCTTGTGTAGTTGTTCACCCTCCATGGTTTGACTTTTCATATAAAGATCTGCTTGGCATATAAGCAGACTTAAATAGGTATATAATTAAGACACAGAGCTATCACTGTGAAAATTTTCACTTTATGGTTTCCAGCTTGTCTGCTGCATCCCTTGCTCCTTTAGCCAAGAAAAATCTCTTCTTCTATAGCATTTTACAGCTAATGTTTTCTGCAGTAATGAAGTTAACTAGCATTTCTAACTCTGCATAAGGCCTGCTAGCATGTGATTTAGTTTTTAGGGCAGTCTTCTTTGACTAGAAGAGAACAAGATGTCTAAGAACATGGTTATTCAAATATCAGTCAAAATTACATGGAGGAAGTTACTGTTGGTAAAAACAAGCCTGTGGATACTGGAATCTTTAAACAGACAGTGTGATTCAGTATTTCTAGTTGCACTGAAATTTAACTGGGTTTAGATACCCCACTCACTTGAACATTTGTGAAAAATTCAAGCCTAAATTACAATTTTAGTTTAATAAACCTTGAGCCTCTTTATTATGCCTTTTACTTCTTGCCCATCTTTTGCTACCTCTCTGTCTCTATGTAGTGTGCCCTTGATTCCATACAATGTGTACTTGGGCCTTCATGCAGTCACCAGTGTTGCAGCACACAACCAATTTTGCCTGTGTAGACTGCAGATGAGAGAGGGTCTGGATTTTAAATACATTGGACTGGCATGTATGTCATGCATAGTGTCTCATTCAAAGGGTGCTTGGTAGGTGATCTAGGAACAAAGCAGGCTGCAGAGCTGGGTTTGGCTTTCTGAGAATATCAGATTTGGTATGAGAAGAACAGCATGACCAAGTTCATAGAGCAAGGTTATGCCTGAGTAGGGGAGGCAGGGGTAAACCCTCTGTGCTGCCAGTCACCTGTTTCCCCTTCCAACAGAGCATGTACTCTGTCATATGCTCCAATTCAATGTCAGATTTACTGGCGTCAAGATCAATTCAGTAAATGATTATAAAGCAATTATGATGTTTTGAAACTGAAATGTTTATGAACTAATAATCTGGCCTTAGTTAGATACAGGGGTGATGCTTTGAAAAGGGTGCCAAAGAGCTCAAAGCAACCCCACTCAAAGGCAAATATATTCTCCGAGACAACTGGCATATAACATGTAGTGGCAGAAAAAAAATATTTGAAACTATACAATAATAAAAGAGAAATGGGGAAGAGATGGAAAAACCAGACACATTTTCTGTTGAAGAAAATGCAGCACAACTGAAGCAAATCAATGTATTTCTGGAGTCTCTGCTGGTTTTTGCCTCACTAAAATGGGCCTGGTCCTGGGTAGTAAAGCTCTCTCTAGGCTTACTGTATTTTGACAACCAATGTTGAGATTTTGTTGAATATCTTTGTTTAAGATTCATTCAATTCACACAAGGCATGAGACAGGAAGAAGTAGGAGGCAGACAGCCTCAAGGATGGGGCAGAAGCTGTCTCAGAGTTCCTAAGCTGTGACACTGTCAGGCTTGACTTCAGCACTGGACAGTGTAACCAGGAACTGGAGCTTATGAAAGATAAAGCAGGAAATGAGAGATAAACTTTAGCCACAGTTAACTCAGGTCAGGGAAATTCTTAGAGCATTTGACTAATTTTTAACCTGACCAAGCACCAAGGGGTGTCTGGGAACATTGAATATTATGAGGCTTACTTAGCTTCCTAAAATGATTATGTCATCCCTGTGCTCCTCTGATGCCTATACCATACAGCTGGGGTAAGCAGACAAATAGTAAGGAAGTAAGAGCAAGAATTAAAAACTATTAGCTAAATTACCTGTATCATTGTAGAAGAAACTGTCTTTGCAGTCAAAAACACTGAGATTTTTGCTTTTATTTCTGATTTTTAGACTGCTGAGCTGTGCTTATCTTTTATTGCAATAATAAAAAGAATTTTACTTTTGTCATGGACTGACATCCAGGGTCAAATATGCACTATGCAGGTGCAGAGCAGAAAGAGACAGACAACCCCAGACAAGGAATAGTGTATGCTTGTCTCATCATTTGAAATGCCTCTAATTCATGTCCAAAGGGACAGTTTATTAGCACAAAAGAACACACATGATGCCATCATGGCTGAGTTAAGTGGGATTCCTCTAATGAATATGACAATTGTTACAGTCTGAAACAATGTTTTTCAGTTGGAGGCAAATAACTATGGGGAAGAAACTTCCTTTCCTCTATCACTACAAAACACTAAAAATCCAGTGGGCTCTATGGGCTCCATTAACTTAGAGATGTGAGTATAAGTGACTCAGCAATTTGCTTGTGAAATGATGAAAGTTGTTATATTAAAGTGACTTGCTTTTCTCAGACAGTTGTTGTCTAACTCGTAAGCACCTGGAGATGACCTGGTTAATCAGAAATGGATAGAGGCATAGAAAAACTTCAGCTGAAAGGTGAATAAGATTTTATTTCCAACCTTGATGGAAAGTGAGGTGTGTTGATAGTCATTGGTGCCCTCTGAAGTTATGTGCAGTTTCTTGAAAAATTAATACGCAGTCAGCCTTTGTGATCCTTTGTGATTCCCATCTGTGATCTTTGTCTTCAGATGGGAAAGCACCAATGTGATAATATAGAACAAAGTTGACTTTCTGGATTGTTTGTTCTTAAGTAATGTGCTGAAAACATTGCATAGCAAAAATGGTACAGGACTTACCAGACAACCCTTTCCCTTTTGGAGAAAGCTTCCATTTTATTTTGCTCATGGTTGTACCTAGAGGGACAGCTGGACTTTAAGAGGCTGCAGGACTGAGAACTGAATATGAACATAATTGTATCTGATAAGTATCTGCTTATATGGTGCTTGAGTATGATGGTACATATCAATGAACTGCAGGATCCCTATGGAAGATGTGGAATACATCTCAGTATAATTTATGGATGTCTAATCAGGCTGTAGTCATATTGACAATGCTGACCTGTCAGATGGCAGGTACCTGTGTACTACAGTAACTTTTCTGTTGCTTTTCAACACCAGCTATTCCAGAAGAAAAATTAAGCTGAACATATGAATAATTCAACAGGACATATGTGAAGCTTCATTTATTCTCCTAACTTGTCTCTGCAAGTGGCTGATATCTGGTACCAATCAAAATATAACAACAGGGAAACCACATGATAAATCTTGTCCTGGAAGGCCTTGTAAGCTCAAGCAATTTGTGACCAAGGATTCTCTTTGCACCATTCTTATGAGTGCTACCAGATGTTACTTTTCTTCCTTGAACTTACCCAGATACTGTCTAAACCCATGTACGTGTCTTGTACCTACACGATCCTAATCCTAGATCATCTCCATTGCTTAACTGTGTTACTGAAGAAGACTGTCATGTTTAAGTCTACCACTTCAAATTTTCATTTAATACAGACATGTTTCATACAGAAGGAGATAATAGTCATGCTCTGTTCAGCTTCCCCCTTCCACTCATAACTTTATAGATCTGTATTTTGTCCCTCTGTTGACATGCCTTCCCATATCCATCATCTCTTTTCTAGGCTAAAGAACTTAGTCTCCCTAACCATTCCCCATCTGAAGCTGTCAGAGCTTTTACAGTTAGCCCTGTTGCTTTTGTCCGGTTTGTCTGTTTTTGTGAGGGTTTTTTGTTTGGTTGGTTTTGTTTTGGTTTTTTTTCAGGTTTTTTTTCTATTATTATTTGGGTTTTTTTTTTTTTTGGTTTGGTTTGGTTTTTTACTTTTTGTTGTTGTTGTTTTGGTGGTTTTTGGGTTTTTTTCCCCTAACCCCCGGTTTTATAGGACTGGAACTGCTTTCCTGTCAAGTTTTTGGCACATAGTAGATTTATGATGTGGTACATTATTCTACCTCTTTTCTAGAAATTCTTGAACCTTGATTTTCTCCGTTGACAGAGCATTGAGTAGAAACTTTCGTAGAACATCATTACTGAAGATCTTGGTTTTGACTGGATGCAAATAAAGTATTTCAATATTGAGTTGGGAAGCCCAATTTGCTAATGTGAAATAGATCACAACTCAGCAATTTTGGCCATTTTGGAAAGCTGAAGGGGAACAAGAATTGAACAAGTTAAGTCTTCATTCCTTCTCTGATTACTGCTGTGTCCAGAGGTAGGCAGGGTGTTGCTATCCTCTCTGGTTTAGTACAAGAGCAGAACTGAAACTTTTTTTTTTTTTTTTTGCCAGGTGAGTTTGGGAGCAAACAGGCTTTTGGAATCAGTCAGGGAGCACTGACTTATCAGGAACAGAGTAGCTTCATATACTGCGCACGGCACCATTGCCTGGGTGCACTTTTGAGCTATTTTGAATGCTTTCTGATCTCCTGGGTACAGCAGAGTGTGATGGAAATTTCCCATGATATTCTGCTGCAAAGTGTCATTTTTGAAAAACACAAAAATATCAAAAGAACAAATTCTAAGTATTTTTAAAACTGCCTGGAAGACAGAAAAGCTAACCTCTTGTTGCTTACATGGAATATTCACATCAGTTAAATTTTCAGTCTACTGGAAGGTAAATCTGAGCAGACTGTCTATACAGGCTATTGGGAAGCAAAATATTATCTGCTTGGCTTTCTCTGCTTTGGAACAAAAGAATCATAATGATATTTTAATTTAAGTATATATGTATGTATTTTAATGATCGTCTCTTTCTATATATTTATGTATCCCTACTGCTTCTTTACCACTACAATTGAGTATTACCTATTTAAAGTTAGAGTCCAGCCTACATTTAGCCCATATCCAGGGCTAAACTACATCAGTTGGTCTACCACCTCATGACCCCTGCTTGTCAGAGAAGGGTGACCACAAAAAGGAAAGGATTCTCACAGGCTGAAATGAAAATGGATTTGATGAAACAGCCAGACTAATACCAATGCCAGTATAAAGTAAACAAAGTTACACTCAGTCCAGTAAATGTACAGTGGTCATAACAAACAGAAAGGCAGTCCTCAGGAGCAGTAAGAGGAGCAGAGTAAGATCAAGAGCCCAAGCAGGAGACTCCTATCCTCAAAAAACTTCCCCCTTTATACAGAGCATGATGTTTATGGGCTGGGATACACCTGTAGGCAATTCAGGTCATCTGCCCTGGCTGACTCCACATTGATAATGGCCTCTAGACCATAGCAGGCCTGTGATTCTGTCCCATCAAAACTAGGACAGCATTCCACCCCATACCACACCCAAGTTTCTACTATTTTTCCTATTTCTCTCTCTCTCTATATATATATATATATATACCCATAGATATTAGTCCCTAGGTCCATGAGCCATTTCTCCCAAAAGTTACTTGAATTAATTTATTCCAAATCCATGGGTTGCATCCATCAAAGAGGTGAAGTTGGGCACAGCAGAGTAATGTGATGAGCAGGAAGAGGAACAAGGGTCAGGTGAAGCCCGAGTTGTAGTCCATGGCAGGCCTGTGATTCTGTCCCAGTGAAACCAGGACAAGTATTTCCCATAGATTTGATTTTTTTGTTTGTTTTTTTTTTCTTCACATTATCTTCCCCCAAAGACCTTTCACTTCTGATGACCTTCCAATGATATTAAATAGCCTTATACTGAAAGATGTTAATGAATATGGTTGTTGGAGTTTTTGATCAGAAAATTCCCACAGGTTGTGGTAGACCCATTGCTCATTTCCACCAGTTTGCAAGTAGCCAGTGAAAACTTTCCTCTCCTCTCCTCTCCTCTCCTCTCCTCTCCTCTCCTCTCC
>JANVCC010009942.1:572237-654261 GCA_025345505.1 Todiramphus chloris collaris | reverse complement strand
CCTCTCCTCTCCTCTCCTCTCCTCTCCTCTCCTCTCCTCTCCTCTCCAGCAGATATCTCTAAGAGCAGATGTCTAACTATGTCCCATTTGCCTCAGATGCTTCTGTTCCATCAATGTGAAATATTCAAGCAGCAAAGGCATTGCTTTCATGTCTGTGGATTACATGAGTTTCACATTACATAAGGAAAATTCTTAAGAAGCTCAGTAAACCAAATGAACGCTGCATTGTTTTGCAGAGCAGTTGAAGTTACACTGATGAATTTGGACCTTTGAGACAGTACAGTCTCAAAGGTAAATGAGGTGGGAACTGTGCAGAGGTAAATGAGGACAAGTGTGCTTGTGAACCTGTTCAGTCCTCCAAAATATCGTTTGCAGAAACACAAACCCTTTTTGCCCTGTAATGTCAAAACAAGAGGAGTTACCTTATGTGCACAGTAGGATATGACAGTATGTACTCTCACACTTGAAGAATCTCTAGGCTGCCCACCTACTTCCTTTAGCAGTAAAACTGGTCTTATGAGACATCATCTAGGGAATATATGCTGTTTGTATGATAGCGTTATCTAGTATTATAGCATGCAACTAATCCATAAATATACTTCTCCTCTACCTTTCAAAAACTTGTGGTTACTCATTTACACTTGGGATCATTGTAGGTTTTATTGTTTTGAGGGTGATTGTGCAAAAGTTAAGAGGTCTTAGCTGTGTCAGTGACAGAAAACAGTGTTTCTCTTTTTCTTCCAGGTAACAGATAAACTTAACTAATTTTTTTTACTCCTCCACAGCTGGAAATCAAGAGCAGAGTTTTCCCCATAAGTCATTATAGGACAGGATGGTTGCTATTGTTTCTTGGCAATGTTGTTGTGGTCTGTGGACATCCTGACTGATTGCTGACATCTTCCTCCTGAGAAGGGGATAATAATTGAAGGAAAAAAGCCTCCAGACAGCCTTAAAGTGGGTGTAACATAAAAGCTAATTGCAAAGGAATAGAATTTCTTAAAAATCATGTAAAAGTCTTTTAATTTTAATTTTCCGGGGGGGGGGGAGACATCAGATGGCATATTAACTGCCATAGTTTTTATTATTATTATTATTTGTGCTAGTTCCCACTTTTTCCAAAACAACTTAAATTTTTTAGTCAATTTACAGTGCTCTTTATTGTCAGTGTTATCTGGCTTTAGACTGTCTACTGGAGCATAAATTTGCAACTGACATAATCTGTAAATCCTATTACATTCTTACTTTGAAAAGTATATCAACATTTCTTTATTGTAACCATATTTATTTGTAAGTACGATACCTGTAATCTTCATTCCTCTGCCATTCTATATCTACCTCAAGAGATTTCTTCCAAATATATCAGTCACCTTTGTATGGATAGATTTTATCTTGAATGTATACACTGCAGATGCAAAAACCAGCTGGTTCATATGGTCATATTTCAGAGAATGTTATTTCATTTAATCCAAAGCCATGCCACAGGCTGTTTCAACAGTATGTATGGTGCTCAAAAATGTTCTTTGGTGTAGTTTAATTTATTAATGCAGATGTAGCCTGAAATGATACAATGCATTTAGTTCATGTTTTTGGGTTTGCTTTTTTGCTTTGATCCTTTAGAGGAAGCAAGTTTCTCTTCCCTCCCTCTCCCTCTCCCTCTCCCTCTCCCTTCTGTGAGAAGATTTAGCCCACTCAATTCAACAATCTTTTCAATCCCTGACAATCTTTTCAATCCCTGACAATCTTCCATGTATGTGTCTGCATCTCTGCTTTGATTCTGTGTCCCTTGACTGGAGATGGCTAAGCAAACACATTCATTTCTGTGAATAAGGGCTCTTGCAGAGCTACCACATAGCACCAGGTACTGTCCAATGTCTGGGCTGAGTTTCACCAGTGACTGTAATCATGTTTAGATGAGGTATCAAATACTGCACATTGTTATGAAAGGTCTTTCATGTTGATGGGCATTGGAGGCTTTTTGGTTTTTTTGTTTTGTTTGTTTTTTTTTTTTTTAATGTATTTTGTAGCCCTGAAGCACTTTGCTGTTAAGAAATGATGGAAAGTACTGAAAGATCCTCAGGGATGTTTTGAATGGGAGGGTTGGATTTGAATGCTGTGAAAGGTGTTTTCAAAAGTTTCTCTTTTTTTACTGAAAGTGTAAACAATACTTTAATTGCTTACTCATTGCCTGTTCTTCAGGCAATGTATCATCCTCTGCATTAATGCATTAGTCATCTAGCATGGGCTGCCCTAAATCTTAGCCATTTGGATTTTTTATAGAAGATAAGAAAGAGTAGTGTGGGAGCTAAAGAAAACAGGAAGAACCCATGTAGAGAACAGAAAAAACAGTTGGACCATACTGCCTTTTACAAAGCAAGCAAAAGTATTTTAGAACTAATCCTTGACTATTTCATCTGTGAAAGCTTCAAAGAATACCTGTTGGGTTTTGTTTTTTGAATGTTGTGACTCTGAGAGGTTGACTCTGAGAGGTTGGTTTGTTGGCAGAGGGGATGAATAAACATTGATGAAAACTGCTTTTAATTTTAACAACTTCAAATACAAAAATCTCAAAAAAATGGCATTTTTCTCAATAATTAAACTTGCAATTCTTATACAAAGTCAAAGAAATATAGCCCAATGATTAAAACTTAACAGAAATTGTGATTCAACTAGCTAGTATTTTATAATAAGTGGATTTATGAGTTCCCAAGTTTGTATGGCACAATTCTCTCATACTGCTTTAGTTGCTAAGCTAATCTGTTTTGGTTTTGTCAGCCTCTGTTTAGCAAGCAGTCTGCTTTTTCAATAAATCTCAAATGAGATAAAAATGTGTTTCATGTTGTTGACATTAGATCCCTGAAACCAGCTGCGGAATTGCTATTGTTTAGTTTCAATACTCACTACAATGAATTTCCTTTCTGTTGAATCCAAGGGATATGATGAGTGGCAGGTTATCTTTTTTTTTTCTTAATCTCACAGATCTGTGTGTTCCTCTAGATGCTCTGATAAGGAGTGTGTATGTGTGTGAAAGGAAGGGAAACAGGAATTCCTTTCGGAAGGCTGACAACCTTAGTAAGAGTAAAATGAGTTCAAGGCAGATGTTCCTGGCAGAAGACAACTGAACTGACATCTAAAAACTTGCACAGCTGCCAGAAAAGAGACTTAGATTTATTTTGTCTGTTTTTCTAAACATTGATGTTGTTTAAGAAGAAAAATAATCAAAACAAAGTTCTATAAAGAACTAGTTTTTTGCAAAGTATATAGTATACTGACATACTGCACCATGGTAAACAGGCTTGGCAATGTCATTTCAGTAAAATGTCATGCCAACAGCCATGCTGTTATTCTTTGGCTTAATATGTGAATGTTTCCACCCCAGAGATAAACTGTTGCATTTAATTAATAAGTTGTTGATATTGCAATCGAAGTGTGAGAGAGAGAGCTTTACTCCTAGGAAAGAAACAAAACAAAACAAAACAAGCAAAAATCCAAACTAATAAAAACCACATACAATTTCAGTATAGAGCCTTTTCTCTTTCAGGCAACCCAGAAATATGCCACAGACTTCACTGATGTCCTTGGCCTCCTAGCCAGCATATTCTTGCCACAAGCTTCCTCCTGTGATTATGTTCAGCACCAATCTCTCAAGGTCTCCCGCTACCTTTCCTTGTACTGTGCTGGTGTCACACAGAGTGCTACTGCTCCCTCATTTTAAGACCTTGGGTGACAGTAGTTTAAAAACAACTTCTAATGCTCCAAAGCTAAGAAACAGTAGTAATGGATAAATGAGTTTCACAACATGAGAAGTGAGATGGATTGGTATTTCATGCCAGATGAGACCCTCCTTGTGCACTGCTGCAAGTCTAGGAAAACACTGTTGAAGTTAATAGGGCTGCTCTGGAAATCCAATAGTTGAGATGACTGAAGAGTGTAACATGAAGTTCTGAGAAAAGTTGGATTTGAGGAATGCTAGATCAGATGATCCATCATTTAGAAGATAACCTTTATGATAGAAATTGAAGAAATGTTAATATGGAAAAGAAGTATCTATTCACATTCCAACTGCTCTTGAAAGATGGGATGGGGTGAAGGGAAAGTGAACTCTTGTAGTGACTAGGAAGGTCTCTAAATATGAGCTCTGGTATATCCAAGAAGAAAGCAAGGCCAGAGTTAAAGGAGATACCCTGGCTACTGCCTCTGCTTGAAAGAGGAACTTTTATCATAAGAGTGATGGATTATAACATGCTGAAAAAAGTAACTGTAATAACTGAAACTTAAATTTTGATATGGTTTTTCAAACTCTACAAAATACCACCAAAACCAAAGGGTAATAAGAAATAATGTTGCACCTATGTCTTTTTGAAAAAGGAACGGGCTGAAGTAGTTTGAATAGAAATAAATCCTTTTACTCCATGATGTCAAATACCAGGAGAAGTAAGTCATTTTTTCATTTTCCCAGTTTCTTAACTATATTGACCTTCTTTTTCCTCCTCTCAGTGGATAATTTCTCTCAACCATACAGTCTTGGCATACTTCCCTAAAAATGACTACGAATACAACTTCTCTAAATGGCTGAATTGCTGTCTTGGCCTTTCTTACATGGTCTTCTGAAGCCTTAACAAGACAATAATTATCAGTCTTCTGTGAGATATATTCCTCCTATGGCTTCCCTGCAGGATCCTACTTGGTGAAATAGTCAAGAACACTAAGATATATGTGTCAGGAGGATGGCTATTTAAAGAACTGAGGTAAGGGTATGTGCTTCCCCCTTGAGAATCTCTGTAGTGTTTTGCTTACTAGGTAGCCCTGTGCTGGGAATCCTGGACTGATATGAAGGTAGCTCTGAGCAAGCAGATTTAGGCTAACATCTGTAGTGCAGTGCTCAGTTACTAAGAAGTCTGGTAGAGTAATGTTTTCTTTTCAACTCAAGATGTCATTATTTTGTGTTTTCTGGAACAGCAAATTGTCACCTGTTCCTCACTCTTCTCCAATAAAACTGCTTAATTAGATCCAGCTGGACCATTGCAGGGAAACACAGAATCACAGAATGTCAGGGCCTGGAAGGAACCTTGAAAGATCATCTAGACCAACCCCCCTGACAGATCAGGATCACCTAGACCAGATCACACAGGAATACATCCAGGTGGGTTTTGAATACCTCCAGAGATGAAGACTCCACAGTCCCCCTGGGCAGCCTGTTCCAGTGTTCCATCACCTTCACGGTGAAAAAAAAATCCTCCTCATATTTGCATGAAACTTCCTATGCCTCAGCTTCCACCTGTTGCCCCTTGTCCTATCATTGGGCATCATGGAGAAGAGACTGGCTCCATCCTCCTGGCACTCACCCTTTATATATTTCTAAATGTTCAATACACAGAGAGTATCTTCTAAATACTTTCTGTCTGGCTTGAAATGTGCTTGAAACTATGTATATTTGAACAATTTGTCATTTGCATAGTCATTGTCAACAAATTATATCACCAGGATTAATATACTTGTTTGTCATCCTAACAGTTCCTCTTCACTGATTACAGGACTGATTTAATCTAGTTGTTGAATAATTGATTGAATATTGTTGTTTAAATATTTTCCACACCTTCCATCTCTAATTCTTGTTTTTCCCCTTTTCAACTGTGGCTCTTTTCTGAGTCTTCTGCCTTCACTCACCCTTTATCCCAGAATTTCCCTTTCCTCACATATAGTACTGGTCCCTATTCTAACACAGGGAATAAAATATTTGAATGCAGAACATATTCAATATCAGGACTGCTTTATAAAAGTTATTGATAATTAGTTTATAGATTAAAGAATCTCAGTCTTGTTTTTTTCTTTTCATCCTGTTTTTTCTACATAGAACAATTTATTAAAGAGTTTCTTCCCAGATGTTTAAAAAGCATTACTTTATCCTCAGGTCTGAAAAAGACTAGTGACAGAACTATGTGAAGAATCATTTTCCACAGCTTCTTTCTGAACCAGATTGAGTCTAGGAGGGCTATGATACGCACACCATTCAGTACCACTTTGGATAGTAGTCAGTTAAGATTTCATTATCTGAATCTTGATTCTGTATTTTAATTTCCATTTTTCAAGTACAGATTATAAAGTAGCAAGTACGGTTTCAGACTATAAAGTAACTTTCTGCAGCACCAAATTTAGACATGCAAACAATAGAAAAAAATTTAGAATTACATAAAATGTAAAAAAAGAAAGAAGCAGCTTTTGCAAAATACCAAATGTCAGAGTTGCATGAACAGAACTTCCAACATGAAGAGCTGTGCTGAAATTGCAGTCTTTGGACTATAGGCCAAAAGTAGGCTTGTTCATGACCCTTCTTCACAGTGGCAATGGATCTACAAGGTCTGTTTAATACAGGCAATTACTGCATTAAACTAAGTGTGTTTTGCCCAACCTCTCAGTTACTCAATCATCTTCTTCAAAGACTTTGTTTGACGAGGGAGCACAGTTGCTCTTCCCTGGCAGTTCGTGAAGTGTTATATTACTATTAATACATTATTAGTGTGTCTATCATCAGCTTTAAGAATGGAATCAAGAGTCACATGCAGGAATTTGGTGTATCCTGGCTCCTTTTAACCATTTTTTTAGTATTTGTTTACCATTTATGTGAAGGGAATGGGATACTGGAGTCTTACTTACCTGCACTGTAGATACCTATATCAAGGCAGGTTATCCAGACTTTTTCTAGCCAGTGAAGAGAAGTTTGTACCTGAATAATATAACACAGCTTGTCTCTGATTTGGGATGAGATCACTGATATTCTAGGATTGCCTACTTTCTTGAATGATCATCAAACTTATTAGTATAACAAATAACTATGATGTAGACAAGGTATTCAGATGAATCCCATGTTAGACAACATCTTTTCTGCATAAGGATAAATACTGAAACCTTCACCCACTTCTTAAGCCAAATATCTGCTGAAATCAAAGCATTATTACTTTAGATGTGGGCTCTGGAGCCTGGGGGAGAAATACGGAGGAAGGGGAATTTGTCTGCATCTGCCCATCTCAGTATGTAAACTGGGATGTTTTTTAGAGGTTGGAGGGAAAGAGAATGTATCGGTTGCTTATGGCTCACTAGCATTGGTGTGGTAATAGCAGTTGTATCCACATGTTCAAGACCCATGTGGTCAAGGAGCAATGACTGGGAAAAAATATATTTGGTCAAGGGAAAGTAACTAAAGAAGATAATATTTATGAAGTATTGTTATGCTGGAGAACCAGCAGTGTGTGTGAGAGGGCTGTTGCATTGTGATTGTAGGGGAAAATATGTAAATCACTGAAAAGTGGAGATTGCTGCCAGATTCAACTTACTTGCTGTCCATTCCCTGTGGAGGAAGTCCTAGGTCACTTCTGCACATTCATTAAATTGGTGGGTGGGTGGATGGACGGTAAGGGACAATTTATTATGACACATAAGCATCCACATGGAGAATAACCTTGCCAAGTTCCTTCGGAGGCCAAAGTGACCAGGAAACAGGCTGCAAGAATGACGTAGGGGAAACTTGGTGGAGTTGCACAAGCAGCACAGTTAGTGAGGAACAGTAAAATGTCAGAGTTAGTAGGCAGAAGGCTCTTTCATGTCCCAAGGAGGAGCTTTTTTGCCTCCATCAGATTCACAGTGACAACAGTAGTGAACAATATGATTTACCACAGCATGTTCTAAAGACAATAAAGGCATATTTACTGGTTTACAATTGGTTATCATGTTTTAAGAAATACAGGCTGTTTCCCTAGCCTTATGCATAGACTGCAGATGAATCTTCTTTTGCTATCATTGTGTGCAGTCTGTTAGGATTTTATGTTAAAAATGCATTAAATTGAGTGAAGACAGTAAGAGACCATATGAACCTTGTGTCAACATTCAACGTCTTAATGTAGCAGGAGGCCATGGCCTTGGAACAAGATAGTGTGACTCAGCAATATCCATGGCGAAGTCTTTGTGTAGTGTAGAGCTGAAGAGAATATCAGCAGTACACTACATGACCACAGCTTGGAGAGAACATGGCAATTCCTGCCTTCTGCTCTGCTGTTTGGTGCAGAGTAGGGCCTTCAGCTAGAAAGGGAACAAAGGCAGAGTTTCATGAATGCTGCAATTACATAAGAACTGTCATTTAATAAAGTAACAGTGGAACTAATTCAAAATCTGCAAGATTTTCTCAAATTGTTTTGGAAGCTTTTGTCTTGCGGTAAAGTCTCTTTCAAATCTTGTAATTTTTTGTCTCTGAGCAGATCTTTTACTGTTCTCCCTTAGCTTTTTAAAAGTATAAGATCTTCCAGTTAACTACTGCTCATGGAATCCAACACAGAACCATTTTTCTGGATGTGCTGGTGGACAGCTTATTATCTGCCTCAGAGGGTGACACACTAGATATAGTAGAGAGAATTAGTGGGATCTGCTTAAATAAATTACATCCAGACCTTCACTGTTACTCTATTTTGATTCCTGAAGTAATATAAGCAACCATGTTTTAAAAAAAGAAAAAAAGTTGTCTGTCACCATGGAAACCAACATTTCAAAAAGACAGATACCAATAATTGTCCCTATCTGCTTCATTCTTTTATTTGAAGTATAAAGGAAAGCCAGCTGTGTCTGACTGCAGCTATGAACTACAATATTGTACTACAATATCTTCAGCTTTGCAGGTACTGGAAGGGATGACATAATGTGTCATGTAAATCACAGCAAACACATTTCTGTGCTGCTGATATTCAAACTGGAGGGAAAAATAAACTTCTGAGGTTTTTGCATTCACTTTTGTTGGTTAAGTTAATACATTTGTATGTATATACATTTCATATATATTTCTGATAACATCTGATTCACCTGTCATACATACTGTACTTATTTTCCATGCCATGGTTTCCATTCAAGTGTTACTTTTATTTGGTTAATTTACCACTTCTAGAACTGCATAGATTTTTGATACCAAGATATGAAAGGCAGTGAGACCATCAGAGAATTTTGGAATAACTTAAGATAGGATGGACCTCTAGAGGTCGTCTACTCAAAGCAGGAGTGACTTCAAAGTCAGATCAGGTTACAGAAGCCTTTTTGTCAAATTAAAAAAATCATCAGGAATGGAGAACCCACAAACATTCAAAGCAACCTGCTTTAGCATTTGACTACCCTCCCTGGAAAGATTTTTTTCCAGTCTAGTGAGGACCTATCTTGATAAAACTTGTCACTCTCCTCTTTTTGATTAATCTCTATTAAGGGACAGTGACCCTTACTGTAAGCTTGTTCTGTATTGCTAATTTAATTTTTCCCTATCTCTAGCTTCTGTTCAAGGGTGCTGGTTACGCCACTTGATGTATCCTAGCTACATTAATAGAATGAAAAGTTTCTTTTGCAGCCACAATTCTTCCTTCATGAAGGCAGACACAGTGAAAAGACAGCTAATATCACTGTATGGAGAAAGAAATGGACTGAGTTCATAAAAGGTCATTCTACAAGCACAGGTCTTCAGGGATGGCTTCCTCATGCATAACCCTGACACTCAGATGGATTCATTCTTGAGTATGTATATCATATGTCATACTTTTGGTTTGCTACATGGAGAAAAATACTTACTGTGCAAGTGGAACAGTGTTTCAAAAGTGTTAGGACTTTTTTAAACTTGTCCTTTACAAAGATACCATGTGATTATGATGGCTTAGGCAACACAGTCTTGTGCCAGCCATTTCAAAGAGGAGGGTGTTTAGTTCCACCAGATTTCTTTGCTAACATGAAGCAGTTGCATGGAGCATCTTATTTTCCTCCTCACAGTCATCTGCAACAGACGAGAGAATATGGCAATGGCTACAAGGTGACAGATACTGAAAAGTATAGTGGCATGCAATTAAAACTCTATTACTGGAAATTCATTTGAAAGATACAGAATATTTTAGTCAAGTGTCATAAGGATGCTTGTTTTAGTCCATTCAGGCTGTAACTACATGAAATCTGACAAAATTGCTAAGGGGCTCAAATTGAAGTGTTGGATCATTTGAAATGTTTTTTCCTTTTTTATCTACATACAGTTTCCTTAGCAACATAAAAATTAAAGCCCCTGCATAGCACCTTGCCAGGTGTTATAAAACATCATGGGCTTCATAAATTAAGAGGAAGTCTGTCCAAGGGATAAGGAAGGCTAATAGATTTAATGTGAGGAACTATAACTGACAAATCCTCATTACCATAGATATGAACCAAATGTCAGTTCTGAAACACAGTAAGTGTTCTGCCCTTGCTCTAGCAACATGTTTAGTTTAGGAAAAGCGAAAAGAAAGACTTTGTAAGAAAGTCAAGAGAAGTCTAATTACCTTTTTGAAGAGGTAATATTCACAGTATGTGACTGATACAAATGCATATACCACAAATACATAATCTCAGAATGTCATATGGGGATATTGTAAGGCTTATTTATTAACAAAGTGTGGACAGACATAAAAAGACAAGTAATTACACCAAGTAATGCAGAATGCATTTATCTGGAGTTCATTTCAGTTGGACTTTATTTCTCAGCTATAGCTGGTGTGCACAGCTTATGAATCTTTAACTTCACGCTTCCTTTACATAATTCTTTCATGCTGGATAATCACTTTGAAATTATTATTTCCGTTCTATTTTTGTGGGGAAAGGGAGGAAATAAACAAGAAAGGTTTAGCCTTATAGAGGAATGAGGCTAAGGGAAAAAAATCCTGTACTGGAGTGTTATTTCATTTCAGGAAAATTTTAAAATAAAAGCCCTACATTACTCACACATCAGAATGTAGGATTTGAAATGTGACAAGTACAGACTGCAGACATAGTACTGGTCTCCTCTTGGTTTACCTACCCAAACTTGGACAATTCAAAACTGTAGATGTGTGCTATAGACTTAGATAGAACTGCGCAATGCAGTGTAATGTATCATAGCAATAGGTGTAAAATGAACTTTCAGGATATGAAAACCTGCCTAACTATAGGTAAAATTCTTACCCTTCACTCAGAGCAGCGTGACTTAGCTGTCACTGTGAAAATCCTGAACTAACTTCTATCAGAGTAAACAGGATTTCAAAGCCACAGAATTTTGCAGAAAAGTTTGAGTAAAAGGGTCATCTATTAGAACATTGTGTCCTTTTTAACCGTGTGGGCTTTTCAGGTTTTCGTAGATCAAACAAAACTTTTGGCAGTGCAATTACTGAACACTTCATATAGATTTAAAAATCAGTCTTCTGCACCTTAATATCATAACTCACAAAACTCAGAAAAGCTACTTGTTACAGGATAAATAGTCTAACATTCCAGCAAAAGAGGCAAATAACTGCATCTATCTACATGAAAGATCATGTCTACAGCTACATAAAGAATACATTAAAATAAAAAATAAACATTGTATTCTGTGTAAACAGAACATCAACTGAACTAAGTATACAGAAAGAACTTGAGACTACAGGTTTCTCTGTAACAGCTGACAGACTTGCTCTTCCTTCCCTTGTGAGATATCTTGAGGTATATTGAGATATCTAAACATGTTTTCTGCATATTTACCTGCACTCTCTACTTCTCATTGTTTACTCAAGTCTTTGCTTTTTTCTTTTGACCTGCCAGCTAAAGGAAAATATAAAACAACAGCTTTCACTAGTTAAACTTTGCCTTTGCAACAGCTCTAGCAGGTCAGAAAAAGATGTAGAAGATAGAGGAGGTTTTAAAAGCACAAAGGGGATTTTTACTGAATCTGTGGGAATTGTGTGATTAGAGTTTCACTCTTAGATCTGACAATCTCCCTCTACCCAACAAAACCCATGAGTGCATGTATATATATATATTTATATAATCTTGTTTTATTATCTTGGCTTATAAAAATAAATTGGTAGTCTAAAAACCTGAATCTGCATTTTTATTTAAATAAAATTACTACTGACTTCAGTAATAGCATCACTCAAAGAAAGAGTTCAGGATCAAGTCCACATTTTGAACAGTATGTTAGAATTTATTTAGCTGTGTGGCCAGAATAGTGAGTTTAGTTTTTGCCACTGGAGGTTTGAAGATGCATTTTGTTCCCTTGCAGTACCTTGGACTCCTAGAAGGAAGTGGTATGAAATGTATCACAGTTGCAAAAGCCAGCAGAGGAGCTGCTTCTGGGAAAGAACATAGTGTTGGAGACAAGCAGGAACCTAAATCAAATGAGATTGCAGACAATGAGAAAAAGCAGACTAAATTCTACTCAGGCCAAGACTGAAACAGAGAAATCAGTATGAGATTTTTTAACCTCTTGCTGACAAAATTCAAGATAAAAGATGAAAAGACATTTTATCTATAAATACATGCTGTAACGGTGCAATAAGGGTACATTAATGAAAGAACTACTAAATATTATGTAACTGTGTAGTATTTAAGTGATGTTAATTTCACTTACTGACAAATGACACTCATTGTTTTGTGGTTTAGGTGTCTGCTTTACACTGGTCATCAAGGTGCTTTGGAGAGACAGAGACAGGGATTTGAAGAGAAACAGTACTCTGGTATTTTACATTTCTCTTTGGATAATGTGTAACACTGTTTGCAAATCCTTGTTTCTCTCTCTCTCTCTCTTTTTTTTTTTTTTTTCGTGTAGAAAGAGTATAGGCAATAAGCTTCAATAAGAGGCCTTTCTGAAAGTAGTTACTTGTGGTGAAATCCGTTCAGAAATTGCTAACATCCTCAATCTGCATTTTCAAAGCAGGTATCTTGAGGCACCAAGAGATTACAGTTGCTTAAGGTCATGCAATGACATAATGTCAGGAAAGGAGGAATAAGAACAATCCTTACCAATTCTTATTTGCTGTTATTTTCAGACACATCAGTTTTATGAAAGACTTTTATGAAAGACTGAATTAATTGTGAAACCTTCCTCTAAAGACAGGGACTTGCACCAAGTTACAACTATCTTCCATCCACAGTCAGAGCTTTCTTTAGTCAGCCTCTTCACACCAGCTGACTGATAAGAAGCGACCTATGTAAATGACATCATCTTGACATATTTTCTGCTCTTCCTCTGTATTATCTAAAAGTGAAAATGTCAGCAGTTTTCTTGCAAAGTCCTGGTTCCATCTCACATCTCTTTCTAGACAGACAAGTCTGTATTTCTTCCTCTGATAAAAGGCTTTCACCTCTCTCTGATGGGTCTTTCCCATTATTCTCTTCTCTTATTTGAGAGTGGCAAGATGTCTTCAGCACAGAACCCAAAAATAAGCAATTTGTAGTTTAGAGAAATAGACAAGCAGGATGTTTGTACAACATAACAATGAATTAATATGGTAAGAAAAGAAAGGAAAAACAAACAACTGTTTTGCACTTAACCAAAACCCCCTACTGTTAGGAAGTACTCTAAATTTTTAGACGTTTAAAAAGCATTTTGGAGTCTTTGGAGTTGTTGGTTCCCTTCTGCTTCTTCCAGTTTTAGTCTAATCCTGATCCTAATCTTGATTTACTGTGACTTTCATTCAGGTGTTGATATTTTATGAAATGTATTGCATTACATGTATAACATATGATTCAGACTGTCACACAGACCCCAGTGATGTAATGAATTCATAGCATGACATGTAAAGCCAAAGAAAGATTCATGGAGGTTGCTGTCTGTAGATTGTGAAGTATGACAGAAAACCAATCAGTAGCTGATGTTAGATGTAATGATGTTGATAAGGCATGAGAAATAACCATGCCTTCAACATGTATGAAATTGAAATGAACTAATGTAAATATGTGGTCCATGCACATTTCTGGTTTGGAATGTGGTCAGTTGCTGCGAAACATGCAATATCAGCATGTACTGTATTATGTTGTAGGAATCTTCACAAAGCTACATATATCAGAAAGCCTGGACAGAGAATATTTCTTCCTCTGTGGTCTGAAAATATCTGTGGGATTGTTCTGGGAATTCCTAGGTACCTGTGTCTGTTCGCTGTGCTTATTTGCAATTTGATTGTAAGAAAGCCATCTCACCATATCAGAAAGCTAATTAGATATGTTGTTGCAACATGCGCAGCACCACACAACCCAGCCATGAAAAGGGAAGTGGAAAGATGATTTTATTTCCTCCTGTTTTCTTCTTCCAGGTTACAGCAGTAGTATTACTGGCCTGTAATGAAAGCAGAACATAAAGTCCTTTTTTTTCACACTATTCATCTTTTTGAGTTAGGAATAAAAAGTAGGGTTTCTTTATGTGATTCTAAATGATTACTTATATTTCTTTTGAATTGTTATGCTCTGTGTGTCTCCTTTATACATATATACATATATAAATTTCTAATTTATATGCAGCAGCATATAAATTAGAAATTATTTTATTTTATTCCCAGGTGGTGTAATGTCAACCTTTTCCCTTGCTGATCAATACATTTTGATAGCTACAGACCTTGAGCAGTAGAACAAGCTAACAGTTAGGTTGCAGGTGTTCTTCAGTGACTGAAGATTAAAAGAAAATCCAGATGTTGGTTGGTTTGTATACTTCCTGTCTGAACAGAAAATGGGAAATTATCCAACACATCACAATTTCCTTAGCGGAAACTAGTCATAGGAACAGGAAAGCTATGTCAATAAAAAATGGTACAGCTGAGCATCTCATGATTGTTTTTAGCCTCTAAATATTGTACAAAGGCTAAAGCATGTGTATGTGTGTTTGATATCTTAAACAGTTGGTACTGATACAAAAAACCCAGCCCAAATTTACTGACCTTTATGGCAAAGCTCCCTTTAAAAAAAAGAGGAGATTCCTGTAAAACTGAAAAAATCAAGAATGTTTTATATCTACTTAGTCACAAATTAATGGTTGATATTGTTTTGTATCATTGTCTAATGTGGACTTGTGTATAAAATTCACATTAATCCTGCTGATGTTAAGGGGCTACATAACTCTACATCTTCTGGCTGACTGGCTGGCTGGCTGTCTGGAAAGGTCAGTTGCTCTGGGAGAGCTCTTGCAGTCTGGTTTGCTGAAATTGCCTGGCTTCATTCTTTAAGTATAGCCTAGGAATATGGCTCAAGATGGTTACCTACTGTGCAAAAAAAGAAGAAAGGGTTTATTTACAAACATTTTTACTTCATCTTGTTAGCTAAGTTTTGAAAAGCTGACTTCTGATTTTGTCTGTAATGTTGACTGAAAATGTTCTGAGGTAGACATGGTATCATTTGCACATTTAATTCCCTAGGTGCCTTGGCACATCAGTTTGCAACTATACAAAGACATCATTTTCATCCACAAATACCTGAAACTGGCACTTTCTTTTGTTCTTACTTGGAAAATGATAAACTGATTTTCAAACCTCTTTTAAGAGTATCTCCTTTTCGTAGAGAGTATAGAACTACTTTCGCAAACTATCCCTTTTCCTGTATCTTCTTACCAAAATTCTGGAAAGACTTTTTTGTCACATTAATTGTGTTTTAAATGCTATAAATGCCTTGCATTAATACATACAGGTGTGAAAGAGACAATCTTGGCAGTGTTAGCTCATGAAATAAATGTATGGAAGCCAGCATCCCAGATATTTTGACTAGGGCAACAAAGACATATTTATCAAATGAGAAATTACAGATTATTTACTTTTTAAAATGCTACAGCAGTGTCTGATTACTGGAAAATGGAAACATGCTTTCTGCCTAAGATGATGCATTTCCTTCAAGTTATCTCCTAACCCTGCTGTGTGGTATGAGAGGAGGAGAATTAACAGCTAGAAATAATAACACTTCTCTATGGATGATACCCAGGTACTTAAAGGAAGGACAACAAAACATTTTAGAGACTTCTGGTAGAACAGGTGTAGACCTTCTTAAATACTCTTACATTTTTCACTTGTGTAACAGAGGGGTGGGGAATATAATCAGCAATGAATGTAACTGCAGAATGTGTTAGTATGGCTTGGGGAATGGTGGGTGAGGAAATGACTGCTTAGCTAACCTGTGACTCATCACACCACATGATCGCCATGATGTGTATTGCACTGTTCCTATTAGCAGCTTGGGGGTGCTCTGTAGTGTCCCTTGGTCTTTTTGAATTTCCTTTCATTCACTCTCATCTCTACCTATAGACCTGTCACTGTTTATTTCTGTCACTGCATTAGAAAAAAGCAAACAAGCCATTCAGAAAGCTACTGTACTTGTTGACCTTCTTGTGTATATGTGTAGGTCATGATGCTTGACCTGGATGTGTTTGGAAGAGGTACTCTATTTCAGTGATCATTGCAGAGCCATCAGTCTTCCATGGTCAAAATATAAATGCAAGTGTTTTTAAAAATATCCTTCTGCTGATGCAATCAGTCTGTTTCCACAATTTAGCCATCAGTTCTGTAGCATTCATAACCTGTAACTTTCAAAATACACTTGGATGAACATTGTTATTTATAGGCTCTGAATAACTGGCACATAATATCCTGACACCACAAACACCTTTTATCTCCCCACAGCCATGCTAAGGAAAACAAAACACTGTTCCCTAGCTAAATAAAAGCAGAGAATCCAAGAAACAGTGCATGTAAACCAGTATTTAATCTCTGAACAGATTACCACGTGTCCTTCAACTTCCATGAGAGGAAGGAGGAAGAGTGCCTTTGTTTTGCAGTGTTTTTTTCTCTTCACAGGTCTTTCTGTTATGACTGTACACAATATATTTCCAGAAGGGACAGTTTTCTTTGGTTAGACTAATCCTCCACAATATCACTAACAGGGACAAAATAATGAGGGTTTTTTCTGTTCATGTGCATGGCTGTCAGCATTTGTTGACAAGCTACAATTTTCTATCAGGCCTCCGTGTGTTCATGCTTTCTCATCCTGAAGATCAGAATGTATACAAAAGATATCCCCAGATCTAGTTTGTACATTTTGTACAATTCTTTTTTCTCCCAGTGTGTGATGTCAGACTTGTTTTGTTGCTGACATCTGTAATTTTCAGTATTCTTCCTTCTTCATTCAAGTGGTGACTCTTTCTTTAATATAGCCTTGTTGTTATGCTTCATTTAACTTATTCATCAGTTAAAATTATGATTATTAAATTATCCATATTATTCTGTGATATGAAGGTAAGCCAGCTTTGTCTGTTACAGCTGAGAGCTGACGTAGATGTCAGCTGAACGACCATATATTGGGTGGAATAGCCCTTTTAATGTTGTATAAAAGAATAACTTGTAGTGGGCACTTTAATGATCCTAATTTTTCTCTTAATTTGTAATATTCTAATTAATGTCTTAAATTTTAAATAGAATACATCCTTCATATATGTACCTGAGAAAACATTTCAAAGTACATAATAAAATGTGATATTTATAGAACATTTGTGCTAAGAAAATGCTGAATAAACATCCATTCAACTTTTCTGAATTCTTAAACACAGCCCTGACTTTAAGAACGTGGATATATTCACTCAGTTTTTGACATTGCTTTTATTCACTGTGCTTTTGCTAAGTCTCTGCTTTAGAAAGTTAACTTCATCTTCAAGATGAGAAATCAGAAAAAGAGAAAGTATGAAAGAACACCTTGAATTTAAAATTTTGAATGTTTATAAATTCTTGAGAGTACTGGTGACATGTACAGGCTACTTGCAGCAACAAAAAATCCTCTTCTACTCTGTTGCAATTTTCTAATCACCACTGCCCTCTTTGTGCTTTCTTTGGGTGAACAACAAAAGCTTTCTCTATTAAAGCCTACCTAATTGTGTCCCCTTACATTTTCATTCACATTAGACATCTGGCATGCAAAGACATTAAGATAAGAAGCTATATTTTTCTTATTCTAAAGCCAGACAGAAACAGAATGGTTGTACTTCATTTTGCTGTATACTTGTGTAAAGTGTTACACCTAACACAGTGTTCCCATTTCTGTTTTAGTGTTATGATGATGTGCAAAAATATGCTGAAGCACAGGGAAAGTGCTGAAGCATAGTGGCCCAGGTGAAAACTGAGGAAGAGGCACTGTATTTTGAATGAAAAATTTGTTTGCTTCCCATTGTTTCTTAACTACAACTAAAACAACAACCAATAGAAGGAAGCAAAAGACAGTTTTGCTGAGAAGGTTGTTTCTTTCCATTCTGTAAGGAAGCTTGAGGCATACTGAAGATGTCTTTGTGCTTCTGTGTTGGATTGTAAAGATGAGTGTTATTGTAGTAGCAAAACTTAGTTAAAGCATAGAGCACAGTAGGGATGACAAATATGTGTCCATTTCTGGAAATGTCTGTGTTTGTTTAGTCACATGAAATTACAGAAGAAAGCGTTGGTTGGTACTTATACTGTTGCAAGTCCAGAAAATATTAGATCTAGACCAGCAATCAGCTACTAGCTCTTTTCTGGAAACACTAAAAAGTTTAAACTATAAGTTTTTCCAAGATATTAATCTGATCCACCTGAACACCTTTTGTCTGATGTTTTTACTCTGATTTTTTTTAAGTTTTTATGTTGGATGTACTGCTATTGTAAGAATCATCTATAAAGCAAAGTTGTTCTTTCCATCCCCTCCATCCTAACATTTTCTCATAAAAACATTACCCTCAAAGTTGAAGGGAACAGCCACCATGGTCAAGCAGTTTGGAAGAAACCCCTCAACTTCACCTGCAGAGATTACATGATCATTTAGCTTGTGTGATTTTTTAGCCAATATTAAAAACACAATTGGAATTTCAGAGATTAGCAGAAGAAAATGAATCACAACTCTGATTAATGTTTGGGTTTGTAATTCAGTTTATGAAATCCAGAAATTGATTTAGCAGCACTCAAGTGAGGATCTGGAGTGTTTCACAAGGAAACTCTCGTTCGGTTATTCCAATAGCATTTTGCTTATAAACAAATATTTCATTCCGGGGGGGACTTGCTCCTTTCTTGACTATTACATCTTGTAGTTACAGAATCATGTTACGGTTACATGCCAGCTTCAACTGTGGGCAGAACATTCTTGCAACTGTGCCTGTGCATACAACACCAGCAGGCATTGCTCCTAGTGTGCAAGGCACTGTGGCCTTAGCTCTCCCGCTTCCCAGGTAGTTGAACATTACCTATGAATGCTTTCTTTGTTGTTCCTTCTCCTTTCCTCACTCATGAGGTCCTTCAGGCATGTTGCACCCTCAGTTTGACTATTGCAGTTCAGGTGCAGTTCAGGTCTGAGAGTGAAAAGTTTAAATAGAACTGGCACTTGAGTTGTGACAAGTGGGGGCTTGCAGGAAATGCTTATTTTGTCTAGCACCTTCTGGGTTTTTGTATCTGCTTTCACTGTCTCTGTCTTCTTTATCTTTCATTTATTAATAATGTATGATAAGGGAGTAAAGAACTGACTTGGTGTAGTGTGATGGGAGATCTTGTATGAAACTTTGCTTGCGGAAGTGAAGCTGACTGCTTACAGATCATCAACCTTTCTCTTTAGTCTCTAATAGTTAGCCTTGCATCACTAGCCTTATAATTTTTAATGGCTATGTAACTCCTAGAGTGTATGTCAAGAAGAGCTTGGCTTTTGTTTTTGTACAAGAAAGCTGAAAATCCATCCTATAAGATGGGATTCCAAGGAAAGAGTTTCAATGTATAAAAAAGGAGCACTGAAATTTGACAAAAAACACAAACAAGAAAATGCAGTTTTGCTCTTATTTTGGGGTTTTTTTTGTGTCCATTTGTTCTGTATTCATTTCTTGCCCCTTCTCATGAGGCTGAATGCAGCTCCAGCTGCTTCTGGTATGTTTCCTACCATATCTCCAACTTCTGTCTAACCAGGAAACACTCTATCCAGGCCTAAAATGACTTTGCACTATTATTTTACAGTTAGGTATTTTGTCTCAGTCACTCAACCACAGTGGGAGATGTAACACCCTTCAGAGAGGACCTCTGAACATTACAGGCTAACAAGAACAGCTGATACACATTCAGGCTGCAGCATAATGAGTTCAGCAGCTTCATTTTTCAAGCACTATGACACAGAGGTGAGGAGATGGTATCCAGAGCAGAGCAAGAGTTATGGAAGAGGATTAACAACAGCTAGGTTTTAAAACTGCTGATCATATCTGGGAGACTACATGTCATTTGTCTAGCTCTGATAAAATTAAAAAAAAAACCCAAACAAAATATTTCACCTGAGATAGAACATCTAATTTAAAAATATTTAAAATCTGAAAGGGATTGTATTGCAATGTTGCAGTCCTCTTGCCAAGTATGTGAAGCCATGTAGTCCCCCTGTGTATGACATATACTTTGTGTAGTCCTATGGATTTTATGCAGGCTGATGACATTCCAGAGAAGCATTTTCAGAGTTCCAGAGATGACAGAAAATAGTTTGTTGCTCTTTTTCTTTTAAAGATTAGATGGAATTGTATGAATCATCCTGCAGTTATTTTACTGAGGACTGTCATAAGTGTATTTCCATCTTTTGTGCAAACCTGTAATTCTGTTGAGTTTCTTGGTGCGTTGTATGAGAGAAGAGTATGCAGGTGAGACATACCACAACATCAGATTCAGACCCCTAGCCGCAGGCCAGACAGTCTGATCATCCTGCTGGTTGTTCTGTAGCGGGGAGGGGAAGCCCAGCTTTCCAAGGTAGGCACATAAGGTAAGTGGCCTCTTCTTCAGGGCAACTTGCCAAACCTACATAAGAGCTGGGTTTCAGCTGCACTTGTTCATCCCTGTGTCTTCCCATGAAATTCCTATTAATTCCACCTGGATTTATGGCCTTTTAGCCCATAACATATCTATGTGGACGTGTTCTGACTGTTGCCTGAGACAAAGCCATCTTCCTTAGCTAATAAGCCCAACTAAGAGGAAATCTGTAATTGCTCAGGCTCAGAGTCCTGACAAAACAGGTACACAGGCCACAGACAGACAGATATGTCTTCAGTTGTGTGAGACTCACATAATCCTGCTCTAACACTTGCTTAGACCTGGGCTGATTAGATGGCTGAAGAGAAAACTCAATTTTACTTAAAAATTATAGACAGAGATTGAAAAGTTCCACCTCACTAATGTGAATCATGTGCAAGGAGGAGAGGGCTCTGAGTCATATTCCACATTGCTGTACCATAAAGTGTCTGCCTGCACATTTTTATGTAGTTCACAGAGGTCTGTGTGCAGCATAGGTAAGGTCAGCAGATGACTGTTGAGAGGGACACCACATCCCTCCCTATTTCTGATTTCAAAGAGAAGGGTAAAACCTATTTATTTGGTTCTATATTCTTTCAATACTTAGTGTACTTATCAAACATTTTAGAAAGTTTTGCCAGGCTAACAAACTGACAGTAAACAGTGTGAGCTAAAACTAGTATAGGCTGATTTTTTTTCTGTAAAGTGAAAACTTTGCCTCTGTGTGTTTGTTCCCAGTTCCATGAAACAGACTTCCCTATTATACTTCTAAAAATGCTTTGCCAGTCCAAGGGTGCTTCAGTCCTGTGACTTGGTTCCTTGGTATTCTAACCCAATATAATATGAGAGGAGTGTATACAGATACATAAATTGTATATACATAAGAATAATTAAAGCATTTAAATTCATTGTTGATTTTAAAATGATGAGCTAGAATCTCTGTTGAAGGGTTATTTGTACAGCTCTGGAGATATATGCCATGTCTGCTCACACTTCCTCAGACAGCAACTTTTCCTGCTACAGAGTAAACTATCTGAATACATAATATTTCCTCTCAGAGGGTTAAAACTGTCATTCTGGAATTAAAAATCACTGTTAAACTAAGAAAAAAGACTACTTTGTTTGTTTGTTTGTTTTGAGTAGTCAGCTTTGCTCTTTCTGTGCAACAATTGATTTTGTTCATTATAGTCTATTTAAATTTTAAGAATATATTGTAATTTCCAACTCATAAAGGTGATTAAGTTGTCATTTATCTTCAGTTCAAGTTTCTTGGGGGCATTCACTGTTTCATTACTTCTGTTTATCTCAGTGAGTTGTGCAAATACATAAACAGGGCTCTAAGATGTGCTGTAATGCAAATAGTACCACAAAACTTATTATCAAGTTTTACATCTATGCTGAAACTTCTCACAGGATCTGGACTTTCTCTACATCGCAACTGTTGAAAGATACAGGAATATCTGTAGGTCTTGTATTTTCAGAAATTTATCTCAGGTTCTTGCAAGAGGGTACACTCCATCAGCCGTAAGAAAACCCTACAGGGATCAAATTTAAATTTGCTGATGATTAGGGGGGAAAAAAAAAAAAAAAATCCTCTCCTATGAGATGGCTGTCTCAGAATAGTCCTGCCTTGTACTGGAAACACTTGTACAGTTTAGTACCTTCGGTCAAAAAAGTACCAACATTTTGTGTTACATAAATGCATAAACTTTTCTATAAAGTGTACTGAGTGGAAAGCAGTCATATAAAGCTTTGGAAGTAGTATTTTGTGTTTCCCATGCTTAAAGATTTTTGTAGGACTAGTGCAGCCTTACCTAAAATTAATAGTCTGTGCAAACCTGAGTCTTTTAGAAGCAGTGTTCAAATGATAGATTGAAAGGTCACTTTAGTCTCCTGTAAGGTCACGGGAATCTGGGACTGTGGTACTAACACTTTCCTTTTGGAAGCCAAGCAAGGGGCACCATCTTGAAATGGAGAAGACAGTAGTTGAATGCCATAACTGTCCAAAGGAGCAGATCCCATTCATTATGTGTCATAAGGAAAAAGATAATTTCAATCTATAGTCTAATCTTCCTGACATACCACATGCACCACAGAAGCTTTTAAGTCCTCTGCTCTGAAGTATGGAGAAATGAGACCTGTTTTCAGAGCAAAACTGATATTTCTGCTGCTCCACCAACAAAAAAAACCCCAAACACACACTAACAAACCAACCCAGAACATGAAGAAATGAAACCTCTTTTCAACAGACAGCAGAGCATCTTTCCAACAGACAGCAGAGATTATTCAGTTATGAAACTCACACTGTTAACCAGATGCTCCTTAAGCTGCTATTGGCAAGAGCTGATTGCCCTGCTATGCTGCTCCTGGCACCAGCCCAAGAAGCTGCAAGGCCAGCATGACCCTGATGGGGTCTGGGGATAGGGGACAAGGAGCAGGCAGCAAATCCACACAGAAGATCTGGCTTTGATGTTACTCTATGTTTATCATCAGTTTCTGAGGGGTAAGACAGGGACTGGAGTGAGACATGGTCTGCCTCCATGCTGCTGTGCTGACAGTAATTCTGACAATAGAAGGTTGTGCACTACAGCTGTCGAGGACAGCAATTCATCAGGAAGAGCCTAAAGAGTGCTGGCGGATGCCTTGTACCTGCTGAAATTGCCTGGCATATCATAGTCAAATGAAACCATTTACTTCATCACAGAGAAATTATTTCTCTCATTCATAACTGAGTATCTTCTGTTAACAATAAAAGAATTTTAAATTTCCTGATAACATCATCTCTTTCACCCAAGACACCCTTATGAAATGCCTATTTCAGATACATTGTCTTCCTTAAACTGTATACAGCTCTACAAGGAAGACACCATTGCCTCATAAAATTCAATCTTTAATAATTACAGATATTTTATTGTAGGCACTGTGAGTGGAGGATGAATTTTGTGTTTCATATTGTGTCTATACAAGGCAATATCAAAAGACAAATGGGATAAAAGCAAATAGCTTCTGATACAAATATTATATTTTCTATGCAGATCGAGACACACATTTTCAGAATCCTACATAGCTATATTAATGCCACATGGAATAATTTCTGAATATTGCTGCAGGCTCATAATATTATCATGCCTTCTTAAGCTTTTTTAAACCTATTCTCATGACAGCAGTATTTTACTCCTCCATATGGGTACCTTTGTTTGCTGGTTCTCTTTTTCATTTGTGAATTGTCTTTCCATTAATTTGTTTGGTATTAGTATTTTTCATTCTCAGTCCTTTTGTGGAGCATGTTTTTCTAGCCTCATATTCCTAATTCTTCCTCTCCCCCTTGCTATTCTGTGTATGTTCTGTTACTGCCCTTTATTTCCCATCTTATTTTGACTCCTACGCTGTGAACCACTTCTCCTCATAACCCTTTCTCCTCCACTCTCCACTCACTACACTCATACTCACCCCAGCAGAGATGCTAGCTCTACTACTGCCTGAAACCCACTCACAGAAACTCCTGTTGCCACATTTCATCCCTCCTCACCAAAAAGAGCCTCTTAGACATGCTGTCATCTTCAGAGATATGTATGTTCCTGGGTCTTCTCACACACAACTTGCATTTTGTCCACAGATACACAGTGCTGTATTCTTGATATTCCTGGCTGTCAAAAATTCATTGTCATCTTTTCATGCCCCTCACATTCTCTCAGTCCTGTTTTTTTTAACTCTGACTGGCCCAATTACTTCTATTCTCTGCCCTCATATGCCCAGATGCATAAGCCTGGAAGAACTCTTTGAGCTGCAGCCTGCTCTCTGCCACAAAAGTACTAACAACCTTAAAGCAGGTCAGAAAAGTTTAATTTTATTTTCCCTCTTATTTTATTTTTTTTTTTAATGGGCAATACTTTACATCCTCATAAGTGTATGATATATGAACCTTTTTCAATGAGGATAACAAAAATCCTCAAATCAAAAGCATACAGGAAGTATTTTGTTCTCTCATTCCCCAAAACCTTGTGCTCACATTGATTTGAGACAGGCTAATGAGAAATCCCTGGTTACACAGCAGAGACTCCTGGAGTCTCCACGTGAGTCCCCGTGTGACTTCTCTGTGAGTTTATTTTAATTAATTCAATTCTCTCCTTTATGTGCCTGCTTCTCACATTGCTTTGCCTCCTTCTTACATGTGCTTTACAAATGAAAAGGGAAATTGATTCAGTAACAACTGTAACAATGTTCCACTTGTGCAATTTGTTTCATAGTTACTATGTGTGGTGGTGTTTAGAGTAGTTGTAGAGATACCCAAAACATTTTTAATTCCCCTGGTTAGGAGTAGAAAGTGAAAGGCTGCCATGAACAGGGGGGTGGGGAAATTTAAGAATTTAAATATTTGTATGTGCCTCTTTCAGTGCTTTGGGATGGGAGGAATGGAAATCAACAAACATTTGCATTTCAAATTGCATTTGGAAATTGGTTGAGTTTATGCAGTTTGTGAAAGCATCAACTCTTGACATTTAATAGTATCCTTTAACCTGGCAGGGACTGAACAACCAGGGTTTGCTTTGTGATTGTGAGATGCATCTCTGTATTTTTTCAGTAGCACTGTGGGACTGCAATGCAGAGCCTAGGCCTAGGCTGTAGAAGAGCACAAAGCTCTGGGTTGGGTGCACATTGCATCCTGAGCCTGTGCAATGGCAAGGACTGGGAATTGTGCAGCCCCTTTCCATCTCTCTTTCTCTCTAATCCCATGTTTTCACAGAAAGAATATGCAGTCCCATGACCTTATGGGAGCTGAGGTGTATTCTCACAGGGGCATCACTTGGGTAGCAGTGGGCAAACTACATTTCAGTATTGTAAAGCACAGTACTTAAGTTACTTCCCTGGAGTCATAAAGAAGTCATAAATTCCTCTACCATAAAGTATCTCCATTTTTGAAGCGAAATCTCTTAGCTGTGGATTGCTCCTATACCTGTGCCATCACCTCAAGACACCAGCATGTGAAACAGAATGGGATGAATTGTGGATCAGGCTGAAAGTAAGGAAAAGGGATAGGAAGGTTTGTACTCTCATAAGCTGTCCCATTGGGGGATCTTAAGGAAGGGAGCTGAATTATCACTGGAAACCAATTTCCTTTCCAGGCAGCCCTAGATGTGGGCCAAGCTCTGGCTTCTAAGTGCAAAGTTAATGCCTGCCTTTCTGCATCCGCTACTCCATCTTTATTGTACACCATTACTTAGGAGCTCTCTATATGGCACATTCTATCATGACCATAATCTCTTTAATTTAAAAAGCATTTTTGTTTTTTAAAAAATTGAAATATGGCTCACCAGCTGTATCTTCTAATTTTCTCTGGACAAACAATGCTATCTTAGGAGCTGCCTTCATAACTTGGGATAATGTGAAAACTAAAATATCAGTTTCATATCATATCAGGACTGCCAGATTTTGCTGTCACTGATATCATAACAGTTGGAGGAAAAAAAAAAAAAAAAAAAAAAAGAAGAAATTGCAGTTTATGCTAATAGCTTAATAATTTTTTTTTAAGAGGATTATACTAAAATGAATTTTATAATATGTATGTCTCATCCCACTCAGTGGACAATAAGGGAGGTGAATCTTTGCAGTCCCTTGAAGGAGGCTGTCCCTGCACGGCAGGGCAGCCAGGGCAGCAGAGTCACAACACTGACTCCGAGGAACAATAACAAAACAGTTTATTATTTCTCCCTAATAGAACAATCAACAAACAGTATGGATAAAAGAGTTAATCTTTGTAGGCGATTATTTTATAGCGCAACCAAATTTTGAGGAAGAGGAAGAAAGTTATTAGAGAAGAGGAAAAGAGAGGAGGGGTGAGGGAGTGAGTAAGAGAGATAGAGAATAAGATAAAGAGAAAAGGTTATCACCACCTGTGGATCCAGCGATGTCTAACTCGATCAATCCAAGTCTTCAGTTCTTCGGTGGTGGGTGCACACCAATCAATATTTTTCTGTCCCTTTTATACCCTTGAGGTATCTGGGTGGCATTCCCAACTTCCACAGGAAGTGGTATTGATTTGCATGAGCTCCATGAGCTAGAAGTAGTGTGGCACTTGCCACCCACCTCCCCTATGGCACAGTCAGCAGCAGCACTTAACTAAAGAAAAGCATGTCTGCAAGGAGCCAAAGGGGGGCACAGAGACATTAAAAGCAATCAACACCTCTCCCTTCCAGACGGTCTTTCCAGACCTTATCACCACACAAGGTTTGAGGCAAACAACAGCCAGTCTCTTACAATGTACAATAAAGAACTATATGAAATATCTGCAGTGAAATTCGGAATTGGCCAAAGTGTTTTTGTAAAGTCGAAGTATAGGTTGAATTTATGTGTCATGGAAACAGTCTCAAATCAGCTTTGAGATTTTGAAGTTGTTTAAACTATAAACTCTGTGAAACTAGGGAGAGGGCTGAGAGAAGCATGATCAGACTCTTTTCTACTCACATAACGAGATATGGAATGACCTGGATTTTATGACTGTGAGGGAAAAAAAAAGTCAAAAATATACTTGTAATCATAAATTGTAGGGTTAACCCCAAGTTAAATGCTGTAAGCTTATAAAATTAATATGGATGTAAACCAGAAGACTCAAACTGAATACACTAAGACAACACTTTTATGATTACTTGTTTTCTTTAGTGTTGTTTTTAAATAAATTCTGCTGAATTTATATTCCTTATAAGCACAGAGATACCATCTTAATGACAATATTATTTTATTAAGGAGTGTAGGGTTCTTTCCTTCATTTAAACATTCAAGCTTGTCCATCAAGCATCTTTTTATTATGCAGGGTGCAGAATATCTGATTTATAGGTATTTTGATATGTCTGATATTTAATTTTATTTTTGTTATGAAATGTAATAGCCACTGGGTGTAAGAACTTTTCACACTGGATATTCTACTCTCCTAAATGAAGATTTATTATACTTGTAATTAAGCTGGCAAATAAAAATTCTTCATCAGCTCCTAGTTGCATATTAAGTACACTGGAAATCCAGAATATATAAAGTGTATACAGAAGCAATTTTTTCAGTTTCAATGCTCATGTTTATGAACATTGGCTAATCATAGGATTCCTACTATTAATGTGGGCCATGATATTTAAATGATTTGTGAAGCAAACTTCTTACAAATATAACAATGAATTGTAAAAGTAATTCTCATGGTTCAATTTTATTTATTTATTCTACTTTATAAGTTAACTAAGGATTTATTTTTTGTTTTCCCATGCTTCTAGTGGTATCTTCAACATTGTGCCTCCTTTCCTACAATAAAAACCATACATTGTTTAAAAGAGATTTCAGCTGTTTATTCTTATCTGCTTTAGCAATACTAAAGCTGGGAAGAAATACAAAAAGAGATGTAAACTACTGTATCTTGAAATGGCCCAGACTGAAGCCATCATTTTTCACCTGTCTACTACCTAACATTGTACATCCTTATGTCTTGATTTCCAGTCTAACTTAGTTTTATTTGAGGATGTATGTTGATACATCTTCATTTAGCTCATTTTCTTCTCAGTTGTAATATATATTTCATAATAATAAAACATTCTTTGCCTCTACACAAAGAGATGGTCACAGAGGTCTATTCACAGGTTCATTTGGGAAGCTGTGACCTCACAGTTAAAACTTGTGTTTCCATTATTACCTCACATAAGTTAAGCTAAAGCAGCTAGAAACTCCCATGCCATTCCTAAAGTAAAATTTTGGTTTTGCACTCAATGAACAGAAAGCCAATTAATTCTAAATGAATTGTAAGAAAGTAACTTCCATCTTTGTAGACCAAAAACATCTGAAATTTAAAATAAAGGGAAAACAGCAAAGTGTGCCTTTTTCTCATTTGATATTACTTTGTATTGATTGACTTATTTTCCTTGCACTTTTCTCACTTACAGTTTCACTATTATTGTTCTGTGGCTAATCCACTACTTCTAATCATTTAAATGTGAGCTGTGGTAAGAAAGTCCTTAAAAGGTAAAGTTCTTGTAAAGTTTTGTATTAACAGATAACCTTGTGTTTCCCACAGAATATATGAACTCAAATGTGGAAAGAGGATGCAATGAGATTTAGTGAAAGGAATGCCCCATACTGTCCAACAGCCCTGTATGAAAAAACATGTGGGATAGCCTTTCTCAGGAAATCTCTGCTACTAACTTAAGGTCCAGAAAAAATAACAGGTGAATGTGTGCATGTTCTTTGTGTGCCAGCATTGGGTTATAGTGAAGTGCAAAAAACCAGAGGAAACTACTTAAGGGTGTGTTAATTGACTGTTTGAATAGATTCAGTATCCAAAACTTCAAACCAGGAACTTTTTTCCCACGAGACAGCTACTGCCAGCCCAGTTGTGGATACCTTTCTTTTCATGTTTCAGAGGGAAAAAAGGGGTTTTAAAGAGTTTTCTACTGAATGTTTTAAAGGTTTAGGAAGAGCATCATTAATGCAGAAATTATTTGGGTTTTTTTATATTTTAAGTATTTGAGAAGGTCAGCAAATGCTGTCATCTTTCTCTCCATGAGTGCCTGCAACTCACTGCTCCAAATATGTATGATCAGTAGGAAAAGAAGAAAAGCCTCCACTAGTTAAACTTTACACTAAAAAAAAAAAAAAAAAAAAAAAAAAAAAAAATATTTTTTTTCTGAAAAGGAAACCTGAAAAAAACTCCTATTGAGCTTTCTACAACTTGATGGATAGATTAGGTTCAAAGGGAAGAGAAAAGATTATTGATAACAGAGCAAACAGATGCATCTGTACATTGCTGGAATTTTAAGTATGACCCTAAGGTTTAAGTCCACCCAGATTTGCTGCAGTTGTTGAAGGAAGAAACTCAACAACATGCTGCCAAATATACCTCTTTTAACGACAGTAGTAGAAGATACATTACTTATCTACCATTCTTACTCCTTTTTTATGTAAAAATAGATCAAGTATTTAATCTTTTCTGAGTTACACTTCCTAAAAAAATGATTTTGATCCTAATGGATTTAAATAGGAATCCAATACCTAACTTTTGTGGGTTTATTTATAAACCATGGCATAGAACATCTCCTTCTGGCTTGCTGGGGGACTGCACTTAATCTGTAGATATATCAATAAAATGCTTATGTGATTTGCATAGGTTCATTATTGCCTAGGAGAGGGAAGGTAGTTGCAGTACTTTGAATGGAAACATGGACAAGTAGTTTTCCAGAGGGATATTGTCCAGTTCTAGTCCTGCATGAAAGACAAGAGAAATATCTCTTCCTTTCTCACACTTTTGAGCTAAGGCAACGTGATTCAGTATAAAAACATAATGAAAAATACCACCTGATTCCTATTTTCCCTTGGTGTATGTAGGAAGGCTCCAAGGACATCACAGAAAGGATGGTTTTTCACATGAGCTAGTATTATCTCAGGTCTATAAAACTGGCAGCAGTTCTAAACTATTTTTTTCCTTGGGATAAAAGTGACTTTTGGCATTATGGGCTTCAAGCCTATTTTAGAGTCAGTTCTGTTTACTACACAGGACTTTGTTGCTTCTTTCACCTGATAGAGTCACTGGTATGGGTAAAAGCAGACAATCAGTTATACAGACTGACAGCCTAATATGAAGAAAAGCACTACCCAGAGTAAATCTTCGTGTGTATTATCTGCAGTAGATATCAAGATCATAGAAAATGGATAATTCTTTATGAAAATTTGGGCAAGTGTTGCGCAATGTCTATGGATCACAGCTGCATTTGAAAGCTTAGAAACAGAGGATTCATAGTTTCCTGTACAAGTAATGCTTTGCATATCTGCAAGTAGACTCAAAGCTGCAAATTTCAGAGCTCTGTTTGAATGGAAGTTCCCTGATGTTTCAAGTGGCAGAAAAGTAGTCCAGGTGTGATACTAGACAGCACATTTGGAGGGAGTAATGAATAGCTCAAAGTGGCTGTACCAAAGACCTCAATAAATTTCAGAAGTGAAACTTGACTCTCTGCAGAGGACAAGTATGAGTCTTGTGTATATTCAACATCCCTTCTAAAACTTGAGATGGTTAATTGGGTCTTCTGCTTTCTGTAGCATTCTGAATTTTACTCAGCATGAATATGGTTCAGAAAGATACCAAGAAAGTCCTTATTATAAGGTCTGCAAACCCTCCATTTAGTGCTTTCCAGACAGAGATGATATTGTCATAGCACTGGTATTTGACTGCCCAAGCTAGGAGAGCAGTCTTTGAAGTGCCACCTAAACTGAGGCCAAAGGGAAACATAAATGAGAGTGGTTACACTGTACATTGAACAGAATGAATGTTTGTTAATTTTTCTGTAATTTCCTGTTTTGTGTATTATATTTTATACTAAAACTCCCACGATATAGTGCTCCATTTACACAGTGTGCTTCAGAGTATGAACTCTTGTCGTCAGTACTATGATTTCAGCGCTGCATTCAACCTAAACTGTATGAGAAAGCATCTGTATTTGTACTCTTGTGACTCACTTTGTTCAGTGAATATATGATTTTGAATTTGTTAATGGACTTTTCTTTGAATGCAATGGTTACTTCAGTTCTTTCACTTTTTATTTATTTCTCATGGCCTCAGGGATTGCCTCCACCATCCCTGCGGAGCTTATGTACTTGTCTCAGTTCTCTTCAGTGCATCTCTTCTCTGTGTGGTGAGAAGACATAGCAGTGGTGTTCCCTTTAGGGCCTTACAACACAACCACCACATGCTGACTCCTCTTGTAGCAGCATATGAGCCTCCTGTTCAGCTCTATTGTCAGACTTAGGCCTTTTGAAGGAAGGCACACAAGGCTCATGAAGCCAAGGCAGGAGATTCTAAGGAGTATCAATCAGCAGCATAATCACAGGTGCACTCATTTAGCAGTGAGAGTCCTAGATTTTAGTCTTGACTTCCCTTGTTGCTTATACAGTAAATGTTACGGTGAATCTTGGAAATTAATAGTATCATATCCATTTCTGTTCTTGTTTGAGCAAATGGTGTGGTAAGTAATCCCATCCTCACTTCTATCTATATACATCTGTCTGTATTGTGAAGAGGTCTTATCTTGATCAGTGCAAGCAATGAATCAGAATCTCCTGAAGTCAAGGAGCTTCTTCCTGGATGAGTGCATTAATATCTATACTATTCCTTAAAAGCTGTAGTCTCCTCTACCTCTTCCTGGTATTCTTGTGCATTTTACAGAGAAAGCAGCCTACACTATATTTTACAAGGAGTCTGAAAGGCTAGAATTCATCTTACTTAATATGGACAGTAGATATTGTAGTCTGAAGTAATTGTCTAAGATCCCTTTACAGTCAACTGAGAAAACTGGGAATTTACAGGGTTCCGTGGATGCTAAATTAGTCAATAAAGCTGATGCACTACATCCTGCAAGTATTTCACTGATCACAAGTGGAGCTGAAAGATAACATTTCAGGTACAAATATCTACTTTATACAGCCTGTGGATAGGTGAAATAAAACTCATCCAGATGATCAAGCATGACTGATGGATAACCCCCCTGGAGAAGCAAAAATACAGGCCTTTCTAGGTTGCTGTAGGTTAAGCATGAAGTACCTAGAAAGCTCTATGTGCTTGCTGAAATCAGGAAAATAAGCAACAGTTGAATATCAGTTTTTGACTAAAATGTGAAATATGGTTCTTCAGGGTGTTTAAAACTCATTTTAGATCTGGCTTTTGATTACAGTGATTATCCTGCCTATTACTACAGTTTAAAAGATGGGCTTAGGCCTTTGTTTTTCCTGAAAAAAATTTTGCCCTTATTATCATTGTCCCTGTACTTTTATTGTTACTATGTAATGCCATAACTGAACTGCCCTCACACAATTCTCAGTTCCTATATATTTTTTTGCACTTTGTTGTATTAATATTAAATAGAGGAAAAAAAAAAAAAAAAAAAAAAGAAGAAGGAAACATGTGAACAAACAAATACACTGCTGTGCTTTGGAAATAGTTTCCCTGCACTTTATAGATATTCCTAGTTATGATCATTAAATAGGTGAAGAACACATCTAGAGAAGTTTCTGTGAGTAATAGGTCATTTTATATCTTCACTACAAGAACATGCTTAATGACAAAAGGATGTATTCCATTCAAAGTAAATTGTGGAAAAAAAATTGTACGAACTAAAGTTGATATGACAGAACAGTATTACAATAAGATTAACACAATTTATTATGCTTGCAGAACAGTACACCTTTTCACAGATGCTTAGTTCAGTGTACTTAAAAGCATAAAAAAAGTATAATATACAACATTGTCTGGGGAAGCTGGTCTTCAGCATATGAAAACTGTTTCTCCTTTTGGGATATCCTGATGCATGTTAATTCTTTTAAAGATTCTTTAAAAAGAAAAAAAAAACAAAAAACCCCCAAAAAGCTTTACATTCTACTTACTAAATTAATAGATACTAGCATTTCCAAGAAGAACAAGGGAGAGGGTACTTCAGTCTTTCTGAAACTGGACAAGCAGCTCTTGGATTCTTTTGATAATCCAACCCAAACAGCTAAATCAGCAGTCACTTAGAAGTGGTTATAGTGTTTTTTACTTGGAGTAATCCACATTACTTAGAGGCAGATTTATTTGTTGGAATTATGATTTCTGGTCTGACCATTTAAAAATTTAAGACTGAATATAAAGACGAGATAAAATTAAGTTTAAAAGGAATTATTTAGCCTCTCTGGTCTTCTTCTCAGTGTTATTCATTAATCCTTGTATTTGATCAGAATTAACCAACTGTATATACTTTTTGGAAGAGAAAGATAAATATGAATCCAATAGTTCAGTCTGTAACTAAAAGTAATTGGTCATTCTTAAGTTCACTGAAGTATTGCACACATCATGATATTTGAGGACTGGAGGTTGATGTTGAGAAAAAAAAGAAAATGAAGGATGGGAGAGGCAGACAGGTTTTTTTTCCTGTCTGTATAAATACTCAGAAAACCACTATTTGCACACAGTTCAATGTGGAAACACAGAAATCTTCCCCAGTTTTGCTATCAAGTCAAAACCTGAGTTCACATTGTTCGATATCAGAACCCTCTGGGAGTGCATTATGGGCCTGTACTAGAGAAAAGCCACTGACAGAGTTTCATGAAGGATTCAATTGTGTGTTGCTCTGTGTGCTTCCTGATCTGTGTGCCTCCCAAGGTGTGTGCTGATACTGATGGTATGGGAGATTATTAGGAGATTATTTCCTTCCCTTTCTCTAAACTCCAGCAGATTATATACACAGGGATCTCTAATCTGTTTGCACGTGTTCCCCTGTGTGCTTTGAAATATTATTCAAGTGATAATAATAAAGGAAAGCAGAGAGTGTGTTCCCATTTCAGAATGATTTTTTTTTACTAGCACTGGTGCAAAAAAAAAGTGCAGAATTCTTTTGAGTCAAAAGGAAATCACATGTAAGCTGTTAATTTTTCTCCTTTTTAATGGAATAAATTGTTTTCTTCTGTAGTTTGGAGACGGTATCATTGCAGCAAGTATGAAAAATTAACAGTATTAAATATGCCAAATGCTCACAGAAATTTGCTAGAATGTTTTTTCTTTTGCTTTATTTTCTGGTGCTGGCATCCATCTTTGCAAGTTATTGAGTAGTGTAGTTCATACACATCACTATAAAGAATGTTCACTTAAGAGAAGAACATATCCAAGTTATAACCCATATTCAAAAAGGGATAGGAGGATGAACCTGGGAACTATAGGTCAGTCAGTCTTACTTCTGTAGCTGGTAAGATCATGGAGCACATCCTCCTCGATGAGGCAGAAGAATAACAATGAGGTGCCTGGCTACAACCAACATGGCTTCACCAAAGGCAAATCATGCCTGACTAACCTGGTGGCATTCTATAAGAAAGTCACAACGTAAATAGATGGGGGAAGAGCAACCGACATCACTTACCTGCACCTGAGCAAAGCCTTTGACACTGTCCCGCATGACATTCTGCTCTTCAAGATGGTTAAAGACGGGTTTGGTGGATGGATAATTCAGTGGGTAAAGAACTGGCTTGATGGCAACTCCCAAAGAGTGTTTGTCAATGGGTTGGTTTCCAAGTGGAGACCAGTGACAAGTGGAGTCTTTCGAGGATCAGTACTGGGACCAGTCTTGTTTAACATCTTCATCAGCGACATGGACAGTGGCATTGAGTGCAACCTCAGCAAGTTTGCTGGCAACACCAAGCTATATGTAGTGGCTGACATACTGGAGGGAAAGGATGTCATCTAGAGGTACCTCGACAGGCTGTAGAGGTGGGCCCATGCCAACCTCATGAAGTTCAACAAGGCCAAATGCAAGGTCCTCCATCTGGGAAGGAGCAATCCCAAGAATCCCATACAGGCTGGGCAGTGACTGGCTTGAGAGTAGCCCTGAAGAAAAGGACTTGGGAGTACTGGTGGATGAGACGCTCAACATGAGCCATCAGTGTGCTCTTGCAGCCCAGAAAGCCAATTGTATCCTAGGCTGCATCAAGAGAAGCATGTCCAGCAGGTTGAGCGAGATGATTCTCCCCTGCTACTCCCCTCTCGTGGGACCTCACCTGGAGTACTGCGTCCAGTCCTGGAGCCCCTATTACAAGAAAGATATGAACGTGCTGGAATGTGTCCAGAGAAGGGCCACGAGGATGATCAGAGGGCTGTAGCACCTCTCCTATGACTGAGAGAGTTGGGGTTATTCAGTCTGGAAAGGAGAAGGCTCGGGGAGACCTTACTGTGTCCCTCCAGTATCTGAACGGGGCCTACAAGAAAGCTGGGGAGGGCCTTCTTAGGCTGTTGGGCAGTGATAGGACTAGAGGGAATGGATTAAAACTAGAGATAGGTCAATTCAGACTAGACATTAGGAAGGATATCTTCACCATGAGGGTGGTGAAACACCGAACTGAGTTGCCCAGAGAGCTGGTGGAAGCCCCATTCTTGGAAGTTTTAAAGACCAAGCTGGATGGGGCTCTGAGCAACCTGCCATAGTGGGAGGTGTCCCTGCTCTTGGCAGGTGGGTTGGAACTCTATGATCTTTAAGGTCCCTTCCAACCCTGACTATTCTATGATTCTAAGTTACAGTACATTTCTTTTAGCCACAAAAGTAAATTTTTTTTATATGAGCTCAATAAAAAATGATGTGGCCAAGACAACTTCCCATAAACACTTATTTTTAAGATTTACATACCTTGTTCCTAAGAATGTGATCTGAACAGAAAACAGTAGAAAAAACTATTTTCCTTTTAGAGTAATAAATATAATAGACTTGAGGTATCATTTCAATTCATACTTTCTCCTTTTGATTAAGAAAACTTCTGCCATTGGAGATAACTGTTATCAGAAATAATTTATGGATAGAAGAAGTGAGACTGTTGCCTGTAATTCTGAGTCAGAAGTGATAACAGATTTACTGTAAACTCTTATATATATATAATGATAATGTTCTTGGTTTCGGTGGTTTAAATGCAAGCTTTATATCCTTTGGAGAAAGCTCTCATTTAAAAATAATTTAATTTAAAATACATTTTTATACGTCTGGTACCAATATTGCTTTAGAACTTTATTTTCTAAAGAGGTGATTAGAAACCTGATACTTTTCATCATGTTTGCTTATTGTTTCCTTTTTGCATTTTCTGAAGTTTGGAGCATGTAGACTGTTACTGGAACTGCTTGTGCAACTTAATATGAAATGGGCTGCAAAAGCTGAGTCTGAGCCACGTTTATGTTCCCATAGTCTATTCCCATAAACTATTGTAGTACTGAGAGCTTCAACAGCAATCAGTTTTCTTAGAAGAATAATTTAAGCTGTCTGCCCAAAGCCCCAAGATATTCTCCTCATCCTTCTAACTCCAGAAGATCTTCTAGATGCTTCATCTTCCTTGCTCAAAGTCACTCTTTAGGAGGGGTTCTACAAAGTCTGTAGAGGTTCTGCCATGGCTAATATATCCACACCACTAGGTGATTCCCATATACAAGAAATCATGTCAATAAATGGTTATAAATCATGGACATTGAAAGATGGCTGTAGATTCTCTGTGTCTTTGATCACAGAATCACAGAATCACAGAATCACAGAATGTCAGGGCCTGGAAGGGACCTCGAAAGGTCATCTAGTCCAACTCCCCTGCCAGAGCAGGATCACCTAGACCCGATTACACAGGAACGTGTCCAGGTGGGTTTTGAATGTCTCCAGAGAGGGAAAATCCACAACCCCTCTGGGCAGCCTGTTCCAGTGTTCTGTCACCCTCACAGGGAAAAAATTCCTCCTCATTTTTGCATGAAACTTCCTATGCCTCAGCTTCCACCGATTTCCCCTTGTCCTATCATCAGGCATCATCAAGAAGAGCCTGGCTCCATCCTCCTAGCGCTCACCCTTCATATATTTATAAACATTGCTGAGGTCACTCCCCAGTATCCTTTTCTCCAAGCTAAAGAGTCTCAGCTCAGTCAGTCTTTCCTCATAAGAGTGATGCTCCACTCCTTTAATCATGTTTGTGTCTCTGCACTGGACTCTCTCAAGCAATTCTATGTCCCTCTTGAACTGGGGGCCCAGAACTGGACACAGTGCTCCAGATGTGGCATTACCAGGTCAGAGTAGAAAGGCAGGCAAACCTCTCTCAACCTAGAGAGATTAGATAGTAGCTAGACTTCAGATAAGTTATTGAACAAATCACAAACCCAAAAGTGGCACAGACTGTGGTCTTTCTCTTCCGTTGTCATGGCTACCTAATGTCCTTCTGCAAACTGCACTCACTGCTTACAGGGCACAATAACATCAGGCAGATACCCACGTGTTTGTTAGCAGTCTATTCTATACAGTTTAGCAACTGTCAACAAGAGGACCTAAGGCTGTGCCATTCACCACTGAATACAAAGGGGCTGAAACAGGTGATGATGTGATGATGTGATTAGATGTAGTGTCATGCTTATAAATTCATTTGATATCAATAAGATTGAAATTATTAGAAGATAATATTACCATGCTAACTGGATCTATACAGCCCTGTGAAGTGCAGGCCAGACCTTCTGAGAACTCCAGGACAGCTTTCCTCTGTCTTTCTCCTTTCCCTGGGATGTGATAGGAGAAGGTAGGGCACAGCCTGTCACCCTCATCAGTGATGGGCAAAGGAGTGGAGGTTCATTCATCTCCCTGCAAGGGAGCTGTAACATGCCTCCCTTGTATCAGGACAGATGAGATGCTGTGTTCACGGTCCTGTGCTCTGCAGGTACCTAAATAAAAGTGGCCAGAGTTGGACAGACGAATCGCAATGATGTAACCTAAGATTTGTGTTACATTTTTCCCTCTCTATGTAGACTCACAGAGGGTGCAGGGTCTGTACAGTCCTGAGGTGCAGAACTCAGCTCAGAGTACTGAGTTAGTAGTAGAGTACTGAGTTACTAGTAGAACTACTGTTTTGCAGTCCCATTGTCAGCAAAGATTTTATAAGCTGTGTACAGTATTTGTGTTTACGTTGATAAACATCACAGAGAGTGTATTCAAATACACCTACTTTAAACATAAATTTCTGAATGTATTGCTATTGAGGTCAGGAGTTAAAATCAAATAGAAATTTGAATCCTGCACTGCCTGAATGAGTAGTTCATTAACCGTCTTCTGTATAAGTATCAGAAACATTTCTGTGACCAAAAAAGGTCACAAGAAATTTTTGTTCATAGTTCTGACAAGTGCTATAACGCAGCTGAGCTTTTCTTGTGACAGAGCACAGAATTCAGACTTGAATCAAACTATGCTTTAAATTTTCAGGCAGTTTCCCCACAGCACAGCTAACATAGCCATAGAAGCTCTGAAGATAGCAGGATATTTGCTTTTCTCAACTAAACTACAGAGAAAGATAAAGGTTTTGCCCAGTGAATTTGCTTACAGTGTAAAATGTCTCTCAGTGTTTTCCTCTGTAATAGTAAATGAAATGTAGTCATGCCATAGGCCTGACCCAGACATGTAATCATCCATACTGTGACAATGGTCCCTAGCATGCTTTTGATTTGGATTAGGTAGTGTGTTTGCAGATGAAGCCGATTCTGATATTCAGGATTGACCAAGACCTATTTCCAGATACAGTTTAGATTAACTACCCCACAAAGAATTTAGGGAGGTTAACTGCATGATATTTTGTTGTTGCAGCTGAGACTCAAGTAATACAAATAGTCCAAACAGTCTCTGTTTTGTTTTTTTTTTTTTATTGTTGTTTTACAAGTAAGCCATTTGCCTAGCAGTTTTAATTCCCAGCATGACATGGAGAGGAAGAGGGGTCCCCTTGAGTCTTGAATAGAAGTGTTTCCAGAAGGAAATTCTCCAGATTCCATCCTGAATCTCCATAACAGTTCAAATGAAGATTTTTCTTAGGCAAATGGAGGTTTTCCACCTTTGAATGGCAAATTGTCTTCCTGAGTCATGGTGCATATTCCAGTCCTCTATGGAAGATGGGTAAGGGTGCAATTTGTTTGCAGCCAGGCATGACAAGTCCCAGTCCAGTTCCAGGGGTCCCTGTGAACCAGCTAGCTCTGACTGTCTCTGCAGCCTGAGTGATGGAAACATTCCTGTTCCTGCTGTCTATATTCACTTGGACCTAACACAGTACTCATGCCATTATGCTCCCCAGGGCACACAGGAAAGTGTGTTTTGGAAGCACTGGTCAATGCCACGGTGGGATAGGGACCACCAGTCTCAGTGCCGGCACTTGGCTGTAGGAATACATGGTGTTTACTTTTCTCCCTTCTATTTCTCCAGTCTGTATTCATAGATGAGCACGTAATGATCTCATTTGTATGTCATACTTATTGGTTTTCCTCCATATGTTGGTCACAAATAGAAATCAACAAACTGGTGCATTCCAAATATGAGATGATCCCTTACCTGCCCCAAGATGAACATCTAAGGAACAGCATCATTGCAACACTGGGTGCAACAGCAATCCCACTTTTACCAGTCTTGCTGTTACACTTTAAATGTATATGGGCAAAGAAGAAGCACTCCCTACATCTCTGAATACATGGTCAGGAATTTTTGTTTGTATAACTGAAATCTTAAGAATCTAACCATTACTAGTCCATGTCTAATTGTTACAGAAAAAGAAATAAAAACAATCAAGTTAGGATACTACTATGAAGGTCTGAATTATATAGCTGAAATTGTTATATACACTCTTCTTAATTTCTACCCCTTCCACTGGTCTTCTGATTCCAAGGTATGTAGTTTCATTCTGTTTATTGTGGTGGTGATGTTACAGTGAGTTATCAGAACCTGGAGTCTCCTGACAAATAGATTATGATGTTCATGTTGCTGACTTCTTCTCCTTACCCCAGGATCCACTTCACTGTGGTTGCTAACATGCTTTTATACTTTTTCTTTCTTCAGTGGTCTGCAGCTCTGTATTGCATCCAAGTACACTGTAAAATGTGTCTTTAAAGTATGTTAGGCATTATTTATTTTATTTGTTACTCTTAAAACTATTTTTTATCCAGCTCCAATCTGCATTTCTTTAATGGGCTGTGGAGAAGTTTCTTGTGCCCCAACTCTTATCATCCCATGCCTATACTTCTCTATACTGCATCCATTGTGTCTGCTTCTCAAGGCCTCTACTGTCATACTGGGTTTGTATTTCTTTACACTACACCATTTTGTTAGAGTTATAAACATCTCGTTCTCTAATGAATAATTGTTTCTGCTATATAAAGCTGTGGTTGTACCGCACAAAGCTAACATAAGGAAAACAAATTAGACATAGACACCTGATCAATTCTGTATGCATTACTGTCACAACTAGAGCAAGTAAAACAAAGTTGCAGTCAGGTCAAGAAAAATTCAGACTTAGCTAGAATGACAAGCCTTACTCCTGAAGTTTTCTGAAGTACAACAGTGGCATCTGAAGTGTGCTGACCTGAAGGATTGGCAGAAGTGTCATCCCAATCTTCAAAAAGGGCAAGAAGGAGGACCCAGAGAACTATAGGCTGGTCAGCCTCACCTCCATTCCTTGGAAAGTGATAGAACAGCTTGTTCTTGCCACCATCTCAATGCATGTTGAGGAAAGGAGGATTATCATGAATAGTCAACATGGATTCAACAAAGGGAAGCCATGCTTGACTAATCTGATAGCCTTTTGTGATGGCAAAACTAGATGGATAGATGAGGAAAGGGCAGTGGATGTGGTGTATCTCAACTTCAGCAGTGCTTTCAATACTGACTCCCATGATATCCTCTCAGACAAGCTTAAGAAGTGCAGCTTGGATGGTTGTGTGGTGAGATGGACTGCAAACTGGTTGTAGGACAGAGCCCAGAGAGTTGCGGTCAGTGGAGCAGAGTCTAGTTGGAGGCCTGTGGGTAGTGGTGTTCCCCAGGGGTCAGTGCTGGGTCCAGTGCTGTTCAATGTATTCATCAATGACCTGGATGAAGAGATAGAGGGTACCCTCAGCAAGTTTGATGATGATACAAACCTAGGAGGAGAGGCTGACATTCCAGAAGTCTGTGCTGCCATCCAGCGTGACCTGGACAGGCTGGAGAGATGGGCAGGGAGAAATTTAATGCAATTTAACAAGAGCAAGTGTAAAGTGATGCATCTGGGGAAGAACAACCCCATGTATCAGTACAGGTTGGGGACTGATCTGCTGGAGAGAAGCTCTGGGAAAAATACTCAGCAGTCATGAACAAGAGGATGACCATGAGCCAGCAATGTGTCCTTGTGGCCAAGAAGGCCAATGGCATCCTAGGATGCATTAAGAAGAGTGTGGCCAGAAGGTCAAGGGAGGTTATCCTCCCCCTCTACTCAGTGCTGATGAGGCCCCACCTGAAGTGCTCTATCCAGTTCTGGACACCCTAGTTCAAGAAAGACAGGGAGCTACTAGACAGAGTCCAGTGCAGAGTCACTAGGATGATTAAGAGAGTGGAGTATCTCCCTTATGAGGAGAGGCTGAGAGATCTGGATCTCTTTAGCCTGGAGAAAAGGATACTGAGGGGTAACCTCATTACTGTCTATAAATATGTAAAGGGCAAATGTTGGGAGGATAGAGCCAGGCTCTTCTCAGTAACATCCCGTGATAGGACAAGAGGTAATGGGTACAAGCTGGAGCATAGGAGATTTCAGGTAAACATAAGGAGAATCTTTTTTCAAGGTGAGGGTGATAGAGCACTGGAACAGGCTGCCCACTAAGGTTGTAGAGTCTCCTTCTCTGGAGACATTCAAAACCCACCTGGATGCGCTCCTGCATGACCTAATCTAGGTGATCCTGCTCTAGCAGGGGGGTTGGACTAGATGATCTTTTGAGGTCCCTTCCAACCCTTAATGTTCTGTGATTCTGTGAGTGGAAGCATGTTTTTTTACCACGCTGGTGGAATGACACAGGCAATATCACAATATAATGTAGCTACATTTTTTGAGTAGGAAAAGAGAAGAATTCACATAAATTGAACAATTAAAATGTTTCTTAGTGTTTTCTGCAGTAATTGTGATTAGTGATTATCCTGGTTTGAGTGAAAATAGAACTAATTCTGTTCAGTAATTTTACCTTTCAGCTCAGTTCTTCTAATTAACTGCACTTTCTGAAGTTAGCAGCCTGTTCTCACAGACAGTGTCTGCTTCTAGCAGTGATAACACCTTATGTTTAGAGTTACTACCAAGGATTGGTATGCAGACCAAGGCCACTGCTGGGTCCTGTGTACCACATTGGGGGGTGCAGAAAGTGAAAGGCTTCACCTTCAGGGAGGAGTGGACAGGACGAGTGACTCTAAACTGACCAGTGAGGTATTCCATCCCATATACACCATATTTGGTCTAGAGCTGAGGGACCTGAAGGGTCTCTGGGATCTTCTCCCCTCTTGGACTGCCTTGCCAGCCTTTGCTTGGCTTGGCTCGGGTCCTCTTTTGGTTCCTCCCTCGGAGCACCCAAGGAAGACTCTGTCCGTTCTGACTTCGATCCAGTCTGCGTGTTCCTGAACCCAGTACCAGAATCCAGCTCCTGAACACAGCTCCCGTCTTTAAGAATTGGAAACTAAAACAGACTGTCTAAATGATGTCGTTTGTGAGAGCAGTGTCCATTCATGTCTTTTTAGCATTTCTTTCGGAGTTAAATGCTGTCCTGTTCTCTTATGTGCCATATGCGTTATGTTACTATTTGCTTGTTCTCTCTGTTTATCTGAATGCTCTCAGGCTTGGGCGCTGGGCAAAAGCCTCTGCTTTCCTGTGATGTTTATCTCTGATTTATGTTGCACTGAATCGGGCAGTGAGTACTACTGGCATTACGTAGTAGATTTTATTACTAGGAATACTTCTGTTTTCATCTCGGAAATTTATACTGCTCCCCACTATGCTAATCTGACTACACCAGTTTTTTAATATCTTCACTGTGTGGCGTCAGATTAGTCATCACTGCAGTAATACAGGTCAGGTAGCCACCAAAAACGTAGATTGTGTGCTGCTTCCCTGCAACATTCCATGATACGCTCTGTACGCAGGAAACATGACGCGACTGTTCAGGTTCTGCAGGCCCCCCCAGTGAGCCCTGCTGCTGCACCAGCTCCAAACCCAAGCACCACGGCTACTCAGTCTCCGCAGGCCCCCCCAAAGACCCCTGCTGCTGCTGCTGCTGCTCCTCCTGTTCTCAAAATAAGTGCTGCTGCTGCTCCAACTCCCACAACAAGCACTGGAGCTGTTCCAGCTCCAGCAGCAAAGCCGGTGGCTACACCGACAGCTACTGTGACCACTCCCACTCAAACTGCACCTGTACAAGTTGCTCCTGTGAAGAAAAGAAAACAAACAAAACAGCCAAGTCCAGCAACAGATCAGGGAGATGGTCCTTCTCAAGCTGAATCTGAGTATGAGTCAGAACCAGATGCAAAGCCTGATGTCACTGCGACTGGAAAGAAACATCTAACAAAAACAGATTGCCCAGTGTGGTCAGATGACAGTGGAGCAGGCCCTTCTAAAGCAAACCCATCAGATGTGGAGTCATCAGATGCAGAGGGTACCAACAAATCTTTACCTACGAAGGAGATGAGAAATCTGAGAAAGGACTATAGCCGCCATGAAGGTGAGCCACTGATCACTTGGCTACTCCGACGCTGGAATAATGGTGCCCACACCATCAAACTGAATGGCAGAGAAGCCAGGCAGCTGGGATTCCTGGCCAGAGATGAAGGCATTGATCAAGAGCTTGCAAGAAAGAGCAACACTATCAGTCCCTGGAGAAGACTCTTGTCAGCTGTAAAATCCAGGTACCCCTATAAGGAGGACATCGATTGCTGCCCAAGCAAATGGAACACCATGGAGAAAGGTATTAAGTACTTGAGAGAATTATCTGTGCGACAGGTGATTTATGGTGATAGGCAAATAGTGAACCCTGATGCAATCCCATGCCAGCGACCCATCTTGCAGAAGTTTGTGTGGAGTGCCCCATCAGCATATTCCCACACATTGTCAACATTGGCCTGGGGAACAGACAACAAGGTACCAACTGTGACAGAAGTGGCCAGGAGAGCATGACAGTATGAAGACAATGTCTCTGGTCCTCTACATGTCCGTGTATCAGCCCTGGAGAGATCAGTTGAAAAACTGGTTGCAAAAATAGAGAGAAGGGAGAACAGATCCTATTCATCCCCTCAGTGGACCCATGTTGAAGCCACTAGGAGAATGTGCTCTTCTTTGAGACCAGCTAAACAGGAACAATACATGTCACGAAGTACCCTGTGGTCTCTTCTCCATGCCTTTGGAGAGAAAATGAGCAGATGGGATGAAAAACCTACCACTGCTCTACAGGCACAAGTACTCTACTTACAAGGTAAAACAAAGAGAAGAGAGAATTCTTCCAGAAGGGAGGCTGCTCCAGTCCACTATGAGCAGTCCTCTGGTCCAACTACATGGGCCTCAGGTCAATGTGTGAGTAGGGGGAATGAAAATGTTACTCCTGTAATCAATACCAATCCTGTAAATAGTGTAAATCCTGTAAATAATGCAAATCCTGTCAACGGTGTATTCCTGTGATCTGCATGTACCCTGTTAACCAGATGAACCATGTAAACCCAGTGAACTTTACAAACCCAGTTACTAATTATGGACAATACCCTTGGAATTAGAGGGGCCCTGCCTCCAGCCAGGTGGAGGAGAGGGACAACAGAGTTTATTGGACTGTGTGGATTCGATGGCCTGGCATGTTAGAACCACAAAAGTATAAAGCCCTTGTAGATACTGGTGCACAGTGCACCCTATTGCCATCGAATCATAAAGGGACTGAATCTGTTACCATTACTGCAGTAACAGGAGGATCTCAAGAACTGACTGTAGTAGATGCTGAAGTAAGTCTAACTGGGAATAAATGGGAAAAGCACCCTATAGTGACTGGTCCAGATGCTCCATGCATCCTTGGCATAGACTTCCTCAAGAAAGAGTATTATAAGGACCCAAAAGGGTATCGATGGGTCTTTGGTATAGCAGCTGTAGAGACTGAGGACAAGAAACAGCTGACTGTCCTACCTAACCTTTCAGAGGAGTCTGCTGTTGTGGGTAAGATGAGAGTTGAGGATCAAAAGGTGCCAATTGCTACTGGAACGGTGCATCAACGACAATATCGCACCAACAGAGACTCTTTAGCTCCTATCCAGAAGCTGATCCGTCAGCTAGAGAGTCAAGGGGTGGTCAGCAAAACTCGCTCACCCTTTAAAAGTCCTGTATGGCCGGTGTGGAAATCTAATGGGGAATGGAGATTAACAGTGGACTATCGTGGCCTGAATGAGGTTACGCCAGCAATGAATGCTGCCACACCAGACATGTTGGAACTTCAGTATGAACTGGAGTCAAAGGCCGCTAAATGGTATGCTACCATTGACATTTCTAATGCATTCTTCTCTATTCCTATAGCATCAGAGTGTAGGCCTCAATTTGCTTTCACCTGGAGAGGTGTCCAATACACCTGGAATCGACTGCCCCAGGGGTGGAAACACAGCCCTACCATTTGTCATGGACTGATCCACACTGCACTGGAGAAAGGTGGAGCTCCAGAACACCTGCAATACATTGATGACATCATTGTGTGGGGTAACACAGCAGAAGAAGTTTTTGAGAAAGGTAAGAAAATAAATGAAATCCTTTTAGACGCTGGTTTTGCCATAAAAAGAAGCAAGGTCAAGGGACCTGCACGAGATATCCAGTTTTTGGGAATCAAATGGCAAGATGGGCGTCACCAGATCCCAATGGATGTGGTTAACATAATAACAGCAATGTCCCCACCAACTAACAAAAAGGAAACACAAACCTTCGTAGGTGCTGTAGGTTTCTGGAGAATGCACATTCCTGATTACAGTCATGTTGTAAAACCTCTCTGTGAAGTGACTCGAAAGAAAAACAATTTTAATTGGTGTCCTGAACAAAACCAGGGCTTTGAACAGATCAAACGAGAAATTGCACATGCAGTAGCCCTTGGTCCAGTCCGAACAGGACAGGACATTAAAAATGTGCTCTATACTGCAGCTGGGAATAATGGTCCTACCTGGAGCCTCTGGCAGAAAGCACCAGGGGAAACTCAAGGTCAACCCCTAGGATTTTGGAGTCGAGGATACAAAGGCTCCGAGGACAACTATACTCCAACTGAAAAGGAAATATTGGCAGCATATGAAGGAGTTCGAGCTGCTTAGGATGTGATTGGTACTGAAGCACAGCTCCTCCTAGCACCAGTCATAAACTGGATATTTCATGCGTAAATTCCCTTCCACTCATCATGCCACCGATGCCACATGGAGTAAGTGGGCTGCATTAGTCACCCAGAGAGCTCGAATAGGGAACCTCAGTCATCCAGGAATCTTAGAGATGATCATGGATTGGCCAGAAGGTAAAGACTTTGGAATGCCACCAGAACAGGTGGTGACACATGCTGAAGAAGCCCCACCATACAATCAGTTATCAGACAATGATAAGCAATATGCTCTGTTTACTGATGGATCTTGCCGTCTTGTAGGAAACCATCAAAAGTGGAAAGCTGCTGTTTGGAGTCCCACACGATGAGTAGCAGAAGCAGCTGAGGGAGTAGGTGAATCACATCAGTCTGCAGAGGTAAAAGCCATCCAACTGGCCTTAGATATTGCTGAGTGAGAACAGTGGCCAGTTGTCTATCTCTACACTGACTCATGGATGGCAGCAAATGCCCTGTGGGGATGGCTAACAGTGGAAGCAGAATAACTGGCAGGGCAGAGGTAAACCCATTTGGGCTGCCACACTGTGGCAAGATATTGCTGCTCAGATAGAGAAATTAGTTGTAAAAGTCCATCATGTGGATGCCCACATACCTAAACATTGAGCCACTGAGGAACATCAAAACAACCAGCAAGTTGATCAGGCTGCTAAAGTGTTCCAGACAGACTTAGACTGGGAACATAAAGGTGAACTATTTTTAGCTTGGTGGGCTCATGATACTTCAGGACATCAGGAAAGAGATGCAACATACAGATGGGCGCTTGACCGAGGAGTGGATTTAACCATGGACACTATTGCACAGGTTATCCATGACTGTGAAACATGCACCGCAATCAAACAAGCGAAATGGTTAAAACCTTAGTGGTATGGGGGACAATGGTCCAAATATAAGTATGGGCAGGCCTGGCAGATTGGTTACATTACACTACCTCAAACCCGCCAGGGTAAGCACTACGTGCTTACAATGGTGGAAGCAACCACCGGCTGGCTGGAAACCCATCCTGTACCTCACGCCACTGCCCGGAACACCATGCTGGGCCTGGAAAAGCAGACCCTGTGGCAACATGGTACCCCAGAAAGAACTGAGTCTGACAATGGGACTCATTTAAAAAACAATCTCATAGACAACTGGGCCAAAGAGCATGGTATCAAGTGGGTGTATCACATCCCCTATTATGCACCAGCCTCTGGGAAAATTGAATGATACAATGGATTGTTAAAAACTACTTTAAAAGCAATGGGAGGTGGAACCTTTAAAAACTGGGATAAGCATTTAGCCCAAGCCACCTGGTTGGTCAACACCAGAGGATCCATCAATCGATCTGGTCCTGCTCAGTCAGACCCATTACACACAGCAGAAGGGGATAAAGTCCCTGTGGTGGATGAAAGGAATCTGTTGGGGAAAACTGTGTGGGTATTTCCTGCTTCAGGCAAAGGCAAACCCATCTGTGGGATTGCTTTCGCTCAAGAACCTGGAAGTACTTGGTGAGTGATGATGGAAGATGGTAAAGTACAGTGTGTACCTCAAGGAAATTTAACCCTGGGTGAGAATACTTGATTCAAAACTGCATATTAATTGCATAGTATTAACAGTATAAGTGTCTTTCAGGATAACATTAGGGTGATGACAGGAGCTAGCCTCATCAAGTAGTGTCCCTTTGCTTGGCTTGCCTCGGGTTCTCTTTTGGTTCCTTCCTCGGAGCACCCAAGGAGGACTCTGTCCGTTCTGACTTCAATCCGGTCTGCGTGTTCCTGAATCCGGTACCAGAATCCAGCTCCTGAACACAGCTCCCGTCTGCTGCGGGGCTCAGTCTGGGACTGCCCTGGTGCCTGCTCCACAGTATCAGTGGTGACAGTGATGTAATTACCATCAGGGGGGTTGGGTTCGATACTGGTTTTGTATATATTTGTATATATTCCATTTTTATAATTGTTAATTTCCTTTTCATTAAAGCTGTTCTAGTTTCCTTTTCTAATCGCTAAGTCTCTCTCCCTTATTCTCTTTCTCTTTCCCCTCTGGGGAGGGAGGAGGGGGTTAACAGAGAGCATCTGTTATAGGTCTAAGGGGCTGCCCCGACCCTAAACCGTGGCAGTGATTTTATGGTCAAATAAATGCTAGGAAAACATAACAAAATTTAATCTGTAAAAAAAATTATGTCACCCTTGAAAGACATGGAAAAAATTGGTGTCTTGACAGTGCTTTCTCTTTTTCAACTCTTTATAAATATGTATATCAACTGGAGTGTACATAAGGGTCTGACACAGATGATTATCTGACAGATTGTAGATGATACAAGAAACAGATAGGAGTAGTTAGTATTTCTCAGCCTCAGAGGCTGAGGACCTTTGGGACCTTTTCTAGGACCTTTAGGACCTTTTCTAGGACCTTTAGGAATGGAGAATGTAGTAAAATTTACCTCTAATGCATTAGGAAAAGTTTTTTTATCACTAAGTGTGAGAAAGGATTTTTGTTCTGTACAGTTCCATCCTTCCTCATATTCCTCATATTCACATTTTATGTATTCTGGAGAACACATAAAAAGGCAATGGATAAGAAGAATAATATTTATTTATTTGTGGGTTTTGCAAGAAGCAGAACAATTGGATTCCCCTGAACCAGTCTTGGTTTTAGAGAAAAATTTGATTTATCTATGCTTATCAGTCAATACTTTAAATATAAAGAAAAATCAATCCATGTGGTTGTTCCCATCCTTCAGGACTATTCTGCTGATTGTAGTCCCATATTGTAGGTCAGGACAAGAATGCCGATGGTGGTACACAAATAAGTTAACTTCAGAAATCCTAGTTCAAGAGAGAATGGTTGTGAATCCCATTACATAGCTAAGACATTCATCCTGACAGAAAAGTCTTAAAAGCTTAATAAGGCTACTGTCTTTCCTGCTTCATTTTCTGAACAGTGAAACTGCTACAATTAGTGTCTGGCTAACAGAGGTGACAGCATTCCAGGAGACTGAAAACCAAGTAACACCTGGGACAAATGTCCAGAGTCTGATCTCCATCTGTTGGGCATGAAATCTGATTGCAAAATGCAGTGCAGTTTGAAGCCTCTGTTCAAGAGACAGTTGAGATTAGAATAACAAAGTTGTGGTAGAATAGGAATTAGCTGCATGAGTAATGCTGAGTAATTTTCACAGTACCTTCCTAGGCTGTAAGTCACTGAGATAAGTTCTCGGTGTAGCATTTCTGCTAAGATCTGCAGCTTCATTCAGTATGAAAAAGTAATGCATGTAAATAAGACACTGTGATACCAGAGCCATAACAGTTTTTTTGTATGACCTCAAAATTCAACATCCATCCAAAAATGTTCCGAAGAGTTTGGGGTTTTTGTTCCTTTGTTTTTTTGTTTAATTGGTTTTGGGGCTGGTTGTGGTGGTGGTTTTTTTGTTGGTCTTTCTTTTTAAATCTGGAAGTTATTACTTGCAAAATTAGCTGCCTGAGAACAATTATGTGGAAAATACAAAACATATCTCTTAGATGAATTCATTGTTCTCCTTGTAAACATCCGCTGGGATATCACATCCTGGAAAAGCCACTCAATTTCACTACACATAGTGGTTAAGGTTTGCTATTTCCCATACACTGGCAGGCCATAGTTGTTCTGTATGCACACAGAAGAACCAATCCTTACTCTATTTTCAGGTACGCAAATAATAGACATTACAGCCAGAATCAGGAAATTATTTTCCTCATGTTATTAATTAGAGACATTAACCATAAATCTTAACCAACATAATCAGAGAGGAAAACAGTCAGTAAGCAGATGATCATAATTTGCATTCAGGTAGGCATTCCAAAAGTACAGAATTAAGTCTTGCTCCTCTCACAATGATTTTCCTTTAAAATATTTGCACAATAATAGCTTTAAGGGGAAAAAAAAAAAAAACAAACCCTGTTTTACGTAGATTTGTCCTCAATTCTGCTCTCTCCTGTACCCTCAGCGCTTCTTTTTCTCTAAGTCACCCATTGAGCATTCAGAAAAATGAAGTCTTGTAAGTCTCCTATTTCCTACTTCTGTCCCTTCATTCTAAAGATGATGACTGTTCTGAGAATGTAATAATGATATCTATGTCCACTACAGGTGTTGGGTTATATAAAGTCTTTAAAATAAGTGCTCAGACCTGATACACTTAGGCCATAATTCAACCCATCTAGACAATTAGGCAATTTTACAACTTTCAGAGTCAAGAGAACCACGACAGCAGGTTCTGCCATATGAGAAAATAAAGAGAGAAAAAGAAAGGCTGCTGTAAAAAAAGAACAACATATAATTTTTTTTTAACTTTATACTCATATATGTCTCTATATTTTATATATATATATATAAATATAAAATCTTACTCTATATATATATGCTGTGAAAGGCTTCTTTTAGAAAAGTTAGGTAATTGTGACATTCACAAACTAACAAAAGTTGGACTTTCAGATGAATACACTACTCTTGTCTCAGATGTTGTCCTGTTTACAGATTGATTCTTAGACTGATTTTCCTAGCTTTGGTCAGCTCATATTGCATCAGAATAGTCACTCCTTTGTTTAAAGATCCTCAGAGGGAATGATGTCACAAGGCTGAAAGAACTGAGTCTGTTAAGCCTGGAGAAATGGAGACTGAGAACAGATCTTATCAAGGCTTATAAATATCTGAAGAGTGCGTGTCAAGAGGATGGGGCCAGTCTCCTTTCAGTGGTGCCCAATGACAAGACAAGAGGCAACAGGCAAAAAATAGAACACAGGAAGCTCCACCTCAACATAAGGAAAAAAAATCTTTACTTGGCAGATGACAGAGCACTGCAACTGGCTGCCCAGAGAGATTATGGAATCTCCTTCTCTGGAGGCATTCAAAACCCACCTGGATGTTTCTGTGCAACCTGCTGTAGGCGAACTTGCTTTGGAAGGGCTGTTGGACTAGGTGATCTCCAGATGCCCTTTCCAACACCTGCCATTCTGTGATTCTGTGACAACTATAAGGGACATATGTACCTCAGTTAATATTTAATATTATCTACATATGCAAATGACTGACACATGCAGTGGCTTGTGCTCTGCACAGGGCCAAATTTTATCCAGAATATTTCCACATACACTGAAAATTGCACTTCCAGTGTTTTAATTAATGACTTTTAGAGATCAGAATGATTTTAACTTCCTAGAAAAAGATGTTTGAAATACAATTTTTTAAAAATCCTTTCACTATTTTCTTAACATGTTGTGCAAATTCAGAAGGAATCTGCACAGAATTAAGATAAAAAACCCTAAAAGCTGAGGAATGATCAGACTGTCTAAAATATCTCATTCAAGCCTTCATTTAATGCTTTAACACAGAAATAAAAACAAAAAAACCCCTTATTGTTCTTTCTGTATGCCCCGTTCTTAAATAATTATTGGTTAGATAAAAAACTCCAAGCTCTCCTTTTGAGTTATGACAACCAATAAATGCTTTCTCCTATGTGTTTCTCCTTCACATTCCTCCCATCTCTTACATACTTGCTACAATACCTTTGGACTACAGCTTCCGAAGAGGTTTGATTGTAATTGCCAACTAAATTAAAGCATTCTTAAAAAGACAATTCAAGGGAAACTTCATGCAAAGGAAGCTGACTGTTTTGTGGATCATCATCAGAGATGCCATATTAAACTATGGTAACTGACAGGAAAAAGCCCTACATTATTCATAAGCAGCATCTCCATTGTAGTGAGTGTTTTATTCACTGTTGCATATATAGAAGCAAAAGCTGTTGAAACCAAAAGTTATTCAGAAGTTTGTTTATAGCCCCAGTCTCACTGCAGTATTTCTTGATGGGCTTGTCCACTTCTTTTAATAAGAAGTAGAAAAAGAATGTGAGGCTTATAATGCAAGTCTTACTATTGAAAAGCCATGTTTGTATTATTATACAAAAGTTTAAGTATTGTAGCATTTGATACAGAGGTGTGACTTCAGTTAGCACTGAAGTTTCTCCATAATTATGGCTAAAGGCAGGGACATCATTAAGGAGATTGTGAAACAACGTTGCTCCAATCCTTTGATAATATCTTTGGGATTATTTCAGTAACACATTGCTGATGTTACAACAATGAAAATAGTTAGGTTAGAGACATTTACATTCCCTTGGCTACACTGTTTCTGTTGCATGACTAGGCAACAGAGCCCATTAAAATAATTCAGCGCTGGTGTTTTCCCAGTTGTGCAGATCATGTGGCACCTACTTATAAATCCATAAATAAAACACAACACAACAAACCTTTTTTTTTTTTTCCTTTTCTTTTTCTTTTTTCTTAATAAGCATCAAGTTTACCACATATATAATAAAACTCCAGCTCTAAAAAGTGACTTAAACTTGCTCAATTTGTCATGTTTACCTGCTGGATTGAACCTCAAGACTGTACTTAAAAATACTAATGCAAATAATTAGAGTGTGGTTGTAAAATAGGCCCTTGTACATGTGTCATGACATAAGCGTCTAACCATCCACGTGTGCATGATGATATCTGATCTGCTTAGCTGGCTGGGAAGATGTGTAAGTGCAGTTTCTGTAGGACCCAAATCTGAATTTTCAGTTTATGTTCTTTACATTGGTAGGTTAATGTGTCTGTCCTAGTAAAAAGTTGCCCTACCCTATTTTTTTAGTAACAGTAACTGCAAATTAACAATTACAAACAAAACCAAACAAATTGCACACAAAACAAACAAACACACATAAACAAATAAGCAAACAAAAAAAAAACCAAACCAAACCAAAAATACCCAACAGTCTGTAGAGGTGTGATACTAGTGTAATTGAGTGGGATTTTTTTAATGTGATTTTTAAGAACAGAGATGATACTATGATCAAGCTGCTGGTGTATCACTGAGAGTAACTCTAGGAGATTAACACTGAGTCCTTCTGCGGAAGGACACTGGACTCGCACAACTCTATGAGAGTTATAAAGAAAAGCCACTTTATTGTCAAATTGAAGCTTAATTTATACCTTAAACTTTCCTGATCACATGCAAACTCACTTACTATTGGTTCTACATGTTTACACATGAGTTGTTCATACATAGTAAACTAATACATAATTGGCTATCCTACACCGCCTCCATCACCACCCCCCATCCTGGTTATCTTCTACTTTCTTCTTCTTTATCTTTTTGCTTCACTGTTTTGCTTCCTCCTTTGTTGTTCTCAAGCATACCTCATTGTCCGCAGACTAATTTATTCCCACACAGTCTTGTTGATAGCAGGCATGCCTGTTTTCCTCCAGGAATTATCCCACAATTCCCCCTTTTTGTTTTTGTGTAAGCTAGACCCCTTGAACAGCTTTTTCAAACATCCTTCCTGACATCCTTAATAAACAAGCTATTACAGCTAACATCACTATTATTAAAATGACCATTCCCCGTATTAACAGATCCTTATCCATCCTGTAATTCCCCAGCTAGCCAACCATTCAGATAGTCCACTGTCTGTGATTGATAACTTCTTCATATTTTCCTGTAATCATTCAATCTGCTTATGGATAGATACAGAATGATCAGAAAAATTCATACAACACATCCCCCCAAATTCCCAACACCCATGTCCATGTGCCAACAACAAAAAACCAATCACAGCTTTATTTTGCAAATTAGCGTGCCCAATGATGTCTACATCTACTAAAAGCTTGGTTAATATTTTTGAAGTGATATCTAGCTGCTTCAATATCCAACACCTCAACTTTTTTCAAACCACCCAGTGCTTATCCTGCAGCTATATTATGGGTATATATGGACTATATTATGTTCATATATTATATATATGAATTTTATATTATGAGTTCACTACTATAAAGGGAGTGTCCCAAAATTGGATCTCATCTTTACATGACTCATCAAAGTATCACAGAATCACAGAGTGTTAGGGGTTGAAAGGGACCTTGGAGATCTTCAAGTTCAACCCCCCTGACAGGGCAGGATCATATAAGCTACCCTACAACCTAATCTACCCTACAACCTAATCTATCCTAACACAGGTTACTCAGGAACGCATCCAGGTAAGTTTTGAAAATCTCCAGAGAAGGAGACTCCACAACCTCTCTGGGCAGCCTGTTCCAGTGCTCTGTGACCCTTACTGTAAAGAAGTTCCTCCTCACGTTAAGGTGGAACCTCTTGTGTTCCAGCTTATATCCATTCCCCCTAGTCCTATCACAAGGCATGAGTGAGAAGAGGCTTTCCCTTTCCTCTTGACACTTAGCCCTCATATATTTATAAACATTTATCAAATCCCCTCTCAGTCTCTTTTCCAGACTAAAGAGCCCCAGGTGTCTCAGCCTCTCCTCATAAGGCATGTGCTCCAGTCCCTTAATCATCCTTGTAGCCCTCCGTTGGACTCTCTCAAGCAGACCCCTGTCTCTCTTGAACTGGGGAGCCCAGAACTGGACACAATACTCCAGGTGAGGTCACACCAGTGCAGAGTAGAGGGGGAGGAGAACCTCCTTCGATTTGCTGGACACGCTTCTCTTGATACACCCCAGGGTACCATTGGCCCTCTTGGCCACAAGGGCACATTGCTGCTCCATGGAGAACTTGTTGTCCACCAGGACTCCCAAGTCTTCCTCCACAAGACTGCTCTCCAGCAGACCACTTCCCAGTCTGTACTGGTGTAATTTATTATTCTTACCTAGATGCAGGACTCTACATTTATCCTTGTTAAACCTCATTTGTTTCTGCCCTGCCCAGTTCTCCGACCTGTCCAAGTCTCGCTGGATGGCTGCACAGCTTTCAGGTGTATCTGCCAATCCTCCCAGTTTTGTGTCATCAGCAAACTTGCTGAGCAGACACTCTGTCCTGTCATCAATGTCATTGATAAAGATGTTGAACAGGACCGGACCCAGCACTAATCCCTGGGGGACTCCACTGGTTACAGCTCTCCGGCTGGACTTGGCACCATTGATCACTAATGACAGCGGTCATGACAGTGGTATGACAGTGATCTCTTTTGTCTGGGCCTGGTGACACTCCACAAGATCCAATTCAGCATATCCCTACAGTAAGGTGTAAGCATTGAGATTTTTTCAATATAACAGGGACCTCCTAGCGGTTTGACCGGTAGCTCTAATCCATTGTGGAGATTTCCTTGTTACGATCTGCCGGTTTCTATTAGGATATGTCTGGTTATGCCATGTGTTCAGGCTTGTTTCGTTTATACTGATAAGTGTTTCACTAGCAAATGTTACCCATACGTTTTGTCTTGGCAATATCTGGGTCAATTTGATCGCTGTTCTGGAAGTCCAGATGATGAGGCTGCTGATAACAGTTCAGGCGCAGATGTTGTCCATGGTTTGATCCACTTAGCCGGTATCCACCTTCTCCTGTAATGACACAAGCATATCCTCAACCCCATGTTATTAGTTGCATTGGCCCTTCCCATTGGTTTGTTTCTAGATTCTTTACTTTTGCATATATATTCTGCTTTGTCTCTCAGGGTTCCTGTCACACCTTGTATGTGCCTTATTATTGGTGGAACAGACTCTCCCTCAGCTAACCATAAAAAGTTAAGTACATAGACTGCCTTCTGAGTCCTCTCATGTGGTGTAGCCTGGGGTTCTCCCCCTTTTTGTTTTTGTAGCTGGTGCTTCAATGTTTGATTCCTTCGTTCCACAAATATTACGCACCCAGTTAATATCTCCAATGAGCTTTTGAACATCATTCAGTGTTTCTATGTGAACTTGCAACTGTATCTTTTGTGGTGTAATTGTTGTTTTTGTTATTTCCCATCCCAGATACTTCCAAGGATCTGTGGTTTGAATCTTTTCAGGGGCAATTTGAAGAACACCGCATTGCAAGGTGGCAGTAAGATCCTGAATCATTTGAATCTTTGAAATTGTCTCTCCAGCAATCAAAATATCATCCATATAAGGATAAATGATATATTGAGGCCATTTTTTTCTAATTGTCTGTAGGGCACAATTTACATAACTTTGTCACATAGTGGGCAAATTTTTCATTCCTTGTGGTAATACCTCCCAATGATATCTTTGTATGTGACAAGCCTTGTTTGTACTAGGAACAGAAAATGCAAATGTCTTCTCATCTTCTCCATCCAGAGGAATGATAAAGAAGCAATGATAAGGTTTATAATTAACAATTCCCAATTTCAAGGAATCATACTCGGAGATGGTAGCCCTGGCTGAAGGGCTCCCACGTCCTCGATGACGTCATTGATTTTCCTTAAGTCATGTAGCAGTCACCATTTTCTGCTTTTTTTTGGTATCACAAATAAGGGGTGTATTCCTGTGACTAGTTGTAGGCTGAGTATGTCCCTTTTCTGATTGTTCAGTGACCAATTACTGCAATTTAGTGACCTTTACTGTTGTTAGCGGCCATTGATCAACCCATACTGGAGTGCCTGTTTTCCACTTCAACTTCAGTATCAGTCGCTCCTCAATGGCCGCAACAAAACCCTGAGGATTGATAGACAAGGTAACATTCATGTCCCAACAAACTAATGGGTATAGGTGGTACATAAGATTGCACAAAACAACAAAACCCGTCCAGATTCTCACAGATAAGGACCACCGCGCTTTGTTGTGTCACAGAAATTCCTCCCACCCCCATCAGTCCATGAGCAGGATTGGTAAGAGGCCAGGTTGGTGGCCAGGTATGTTGGCTAAGTATTGTCACATCCACTCCAGTGTCCACTAGCATGTCATGTATCCAAAATTCCGGCTGACTGTGACTGTGAGGATGAATAAACCTGATTTTCATTGTTGGCTTTCGCTGACCAATGTCTAAGGTGAAAAAAATCTCTGGCTGTCCAGCTGAGCTGTATCCTCCCTCCCTCCTTTCATTTGTTAAGGCCCAAGGTATCTGTGCAGTGAAAGGCACTAGCTGAGCAATGCAACTGGCTGCCAGGTATGTTAACTGGTGGGGAGGGAGTCCATACCATAATCTGTATTTGTCCAGTAAAGTCTGCATCTATAACTCTAGGTAACACAAACAGACCTTTCTTTGTTGCTGATGATAGACCTAGTAAAAGCTCACTCAAGCCATATCCTAAGGGTCCTTTAATATTAGTGGGCACACACTGGACCACTGTGTCCCATAGTGTTACTTCTACTCCCGTTTCCACGTCCACTCCGGTACTCCCTGCAGTTCTGGCACAGAGGCTTGTCAAGCTGCCTGGCTGCTCACCATCATTTGTGTCGACATGCAAGGCGACAGTGCCAAGCCCCCTATTAGCTGTAAAGCCTCTGTAGGTAGGTGAGCCTGTAATTGTACATTCACAAACAGACCTTGACCAGTCGCTTGCTCAAACGTTATCAGAAACAGTGGGTCTCCCTCCTGTCTTTCAATATTTTTTAATGACTCTTGCATGCACAACTTATACCATCTATCTTGCCACAACAGCAACCAAGTCAACATTAAGAGCATATCAATCATCTGCCGACAATCCCAGGGTGTCAAAATCTGACCCCCAAAAATATTACCTAACAGAGCTTGTGTAAAGGATGCTTGCAACCCATAATTCAAAACCGATTTACGAACCTCCTTGATTAAGCCCCAGTGAAAAGGCGCCCACTGGTTCAGCCCCCCTTGCACTACCGTAGCCAGGAATGCAAATGGCACATCAGTTATTCCATCCCTCAGAGCTTCCTCATACACATTCCTCCACCACTTGCTAGGATCACAGCCCACACATTGCCCCCCACCACTCACTTTTGCTTTTCACTGTACACTGTTACCAGAGGCTCATCCCACTCATCATCACTGTCCTCCAGCAGCAGTGGATAATCTATTGCAGGGTCAGGTGGTGAGGGTGAGATCTTAGTACTGGTGTTGGAGGGACCTTATTATGTTGAGGAGGTTTTACCGAAGGGGTCGGCTTTGGAGGTACTTCCATACCCATGCCTGGGCAATGTGGGTTACTGTGAACACACTCTGTGGGACAATTTCCTGCCTCACTTGCACTCCCCCTTATCCTCAACTTGCTCTATAGGTGCTGTTGGTGCAATCAGTGCATGCAAAAGGGCATCCAGTGGAGACAAAAATGGATTAGGTGGGGGCAACAACAGATTTACAGAAAGTTGTACTGTTGCTTCTGCCCCGGATGTTGCCTTTCTTTCTGCTTTCATGTCCTGCAGTGTGGTTAGTACTAATTTCCATGATATCACCAAGTCCGATCTACTTCATCTCCTTTCCCTATAGTGTCCTTTAGTTTTTTTTCAATACCCTCCCAGGTCCCTGGCTTAAATGCCAAAGCTGGATCAGGGGCATACCCTTGATTGCGGCACCACCTTAAGAGCTGCCGTAACAAATATTCATCATACTTCAGTCCTCTCTTAGAGACAATATGCAGTAGGAGTCTGACAATCAGTCTCTCTTCATGTGAAATGTTCTGGCCCATACCACCCTGGATGCTCACCTCACTGTTTGCTTTATCCCGTTGCAACAATTCCTTTTTCTTCCAGGCCATCGTCTGACACCCTGCTCCTGTCCAGCCGTGCAGCCTCCAGCTGGGCTCCTCCCACAGTGTCTTCTGCACTCTCTAATGGATCAGGGTCACCACTTGCTGGAGGATACCAGACTCGCACAACTCTATGAGAGTTATAAAGCAAAGCCACTTTATTATGACCTCTATTATGACTTTATTATGACCAGGTCATTATGACCTGATGAGGGCACAGAGAACACTGTCAGCAAGTTTGCTGATGAGACCAAGCTGGGTGGAGTGTCCAACACCCCAGCAGGCTGTGCTGCCATTCAGCGAGACCTGGACAGGCTGGAGGGTTGGGCAGGAAGAACTTTGATGAAATTCAATAAGGGTAAGTGCAGGGTCCTGCACCTGGGAAAGAACAACCCCAGGCATCAGTATAGGTTGGGAACTGAGCTGTTAGAAGTCAGTGATGGGGAAAAGGACCTGGGGTCCTGGTTGATGGGAGGCTGACCATGAGCCAGCAGTGTGCTCTTGTGGCCAAGAGGGCCAATGACATCCTGGGGTGTATTAGAAGAGGTGTAGCTAGTAGGTTGAGAGAGGTTCTCCTGCCCCTCTGCTCTGCCCTAGTGAGGCCACATCTGGAATACTGTGTCCAGTTCTGGGCCCCCCAGTTTAAGAAGGACATGGAACTGCTGGAGAGGGTCAAAGTGAAGGGCTACAAAGATGATTAAGGGAGTGGAACATCTCTCTTATGAGGATAGACTGAGGGAGCTGGGGCTTTTTAGCTTAAAGAAAAGAAGACTAAGGGGTGATTTAATCAATGTTTATAAATATATGAAGGGTGAGTCCTGGGAAGATGGAGCCAGGCTCTTCTTGGTGATGCCCAATGATAGGACAAGGGGTAATGGGCTGAAGCTGAGGCACAGGAAGTTTCATGTAAACATAAGGAAAAATTTTTTCACAGTGAGGGTGACAGAACACTGGAATAGGCTGCCCGGGGGGGTTGTGGAGTCTCCCTCTCTGAAGATATTCAAGACCCGCCTGGACATGTTCCTGTGTGACCTGGTCTAGGTGGTCCTGCCCTGGCAGGCGGTTTGGACTAGATGATCTCTCGAGGTCCCTTCCAGCCCTTGACATTCTATGATTATCAAATTGAAGCTTAATTTATACCTTAAAATTTCCTGATCACGTTCACACTCACTATTGGTTCTACATGTTTATATATGAGTTGTTCACATGTCCTAAGCTAATACATAATTGGCTATCCTACGCCACCTCCATCACCACCCCCCATCCTGGTTATCTTCTACTTTATCTTCTTTATCTTCTTGTTTCACTGCTTTGCTTCCTCTGTCGTTCTCAAGCATGCCCCAAGGTCATTATCCGCAGCCCAATTTATTCCCACACAGTCTTGCTGATAGCAGGCATGTCTGTTTTCCTCCAGGAATAAACTCACATCCTTCTGTAAAGTGAGGTAGAGAGGGCCTCTGAATTTCCCAAAGTCATTATGTGCCAATTATTATCAGATATTTAGCTATATATAAAGATATCATAGATGGGGAAAATTGATGGAAATTTACTAGCATGTGAAAAAGGAACAGATCAGATATATTCCGTGTTTCTGAAACCCAGCCTTTAGGGCACAGCCTCTTTCCTTTTAAGATATCAGGGGTTTCTTTACAGAAGTCCAAGTTACACATGTGCTGAAATGCTTAGTCTTCCTATACGCTTGCAGACATTAGCTTATATTCTTCAGTCACAATAATAAGTGCACAGCACAAACCCCAGATACTGGTTTTCACAGATGAGTTGAGTTGGATGTCCCCCCAGTGGAGTCAGCCAGGCTGGAGCTGCTCAGGCTGGTGCTGCTGGGCCTCCCTGCAAGGAAATGCAGGAGCAGGACTGGCTTTGAAGCTTCTTCTATCCTCCTGCATCTGACGCTGCAGATGGAGCAAACTTGCTCAGTACTGTGATCTGTTCACAGCCTGGTACAGTGAACAGGCCCCATTAAAAAAAAAACCCAAAATATTGATAACAATGAAAGGTAAGATATTCCTTTTTCTAGTGGATGAACTACAAACTCCACATTTGGTGACCAATGTCCTAAGAGCTGAAGAACTTAATTTAGAATTCAGTTACAGTAGTTTGCTTTAGACAGCTTATATCAATATATCCACTTCTTATCAAAACACAGAAACTTCTGTAGGGTTACTTCTTATTCATCTTCAACATACACCTGTACTATGTAAGACACTGCTACTCTGTTTTCTACCAGAATCCGTTTTTACATTTGCTGAAAACATCACAAGTATAATGTAGAGCCCTAAACTAGATTGAATAACCAAACAACATGGCAAACATGAAATGATAGGGTATGAAGAGAATCTCATGAAGTAAGAAGTGAAATTAGGACAGTGCTAGTAATGCGGTTTCAAAACACACATATGCCAAGGATAGATAGTAAAAACACATGCAAATGGTGAATTGTGACTTTTTAAATAAAAGAACAAAGATCTGTTTAATGAATTTCATTGAACTTGTGAAATTCCATTCTTAAGACATTTTTATTCCTTTGTAGTGGTTGTCAAAGGAGTTATTATTACTACACAGAAAACAATGGTTATACTCACTTTGTACTTTTTATCTATGGGTATCAAAGTGCTTTCAAATTGAACAAAGCCTCAAAAATAAATATCCCATGTCAAGACCATTATACAAATATTGTATTAGGAAAGGAAAACATGATGATATGGAGTACTTTGTCTAAGTTGACACATGTTGCTTGTAGAAGGACAAAATTGGTACTGATATTTTCTGACTTGTTAACATAATTATTAACATAATTATTGTCAGTATAATTATTCTTAATATTTCACTGTAATTATATCTTTTATTATGTTGAAAATTGTGCTTTTAAATGTTTGTCGAGCATCCAAATTAGGTGAGCTGTGAAAAACAGCATTTTTTTTTATGCAAAGTCTAGGAATTATAATATTAGATATGCAGATTAAAATATATTCTATAAACAGAAATAACTTTAAAGATACATTTTTATTGTATTATTTCTACCTTCTAAGGGGCAAATTTGATGGTCAGTGACTGTCAGTTGTGCACTCATACTGCCTTATACTAAAAAGGACAAATGATGGGCATCGTATATTCCATACTTCATAACTGAAAAAATGACTCACTTCCTTTCCAGCTATGAAAAAAATCAATCTTTTCCATAGAATTTAGCAAATTTTAATAATGGAAGACACAAATGTGAGCTTGTTGATGCTTTATCCAATAAGGTATTTATTGCTTTCAAAGAGATCTAGGAATTTTTGTATCCTTATTTAATAGCAATGCAGGCATAGCACCTGCAAAGCACTTGTAAACTATTTAATCCTTAAAGTGTTTTTGCTTCAGAAAGGAAAAAAGCAAAAGCAGGTTGTCTTAAAATGTAGGCTTGAATTTAGTTCATTTGTGTTTAAAGATATTAACCAAAGCAATTCAGAGGCTTAACTGTAAATGCAGCAGTGTGGGAGAGGAAACAAAATAGACAGGAGGAGGTAAACCTCATTAAGAGTTCCTGGAAAACAGGTCCTTCTTATGAAATATGGTCTTACATGAACAGATACTCAGGACACTGGACTATGAGACTTTGGTGGGCTGACCTCACTTGGCTGCCAGACACCTATTCAGCTGCTTTCTCATTCCCCCTCCTCAACAGGACAGGGAAGAAAATAAGACAAAAAAGCTCATGGATCAGCATAAAGACGGGAGAATCACTTACCAAGTACTGTTACGGGCAAAATGGACTTGACTTGGTGAAAATTAATGTATTTATTGTCAGCTAAAACAGATTTGGATAGTGAGAAACAAAAACCATATCAAAATCAAAGACCAAACCTCCCACCCCCTCTTTTTCACAGGTTCAACTTCACTCCTTCAGTCCCAAACCCTCTACCTCTGCACCCTGAGTGGCACAGTGGGATGGACAACAGGGGATGCAGTCACTCCATAACAGTTCCTCTCTGCCACTTCTTTCTCCTGACATTTTTCCTCTTCTCGTATGTGGATTCTCTCCATGAGCTGAAGACTTTCATGATAAACCTGCTCCAGCATGGGTCTCCCAGGGGCTTCAGTTCCTTCAGGGCATATTCACCTGCTCTGGCATGGGGTCCTCCACAGGCTGTAGTGTGGATATCTGCTCCAGCACAGAGTCCTCTCCACAGGCCTCAGGGAAATATCTCCTCTGTCATCTGGAACACACCTTCCTCTGCCTCACTCTCTGATTCTGGCGTTCATACTGTTGTTTCTCACACTTGTTTTTTCCCTCACTCTTCTCTGCTCCCTGGTGTATTTGCCTTTTCTGAAATACACTTTCCCTGAGACACAACTATTTTGACTTAAAGTCTCAGCTGTGTCCTATGGTGGGTCCGTTGGAGTCAGCTGGAACCAGCTGGGGCTGATTGTGTCCAGAACAGGACAGTCCCAAACTCACTTCACCCCTGCAACCTTCTGCTATCAAAAAGTTGCCACCTACACTCAAAGCACAGATATTAAACAGGCACTGGCAATACGGACTGGATGAACATGGAAGGGAGGCTTGAAAGTCATTGAAATCCAACGTAAGACTGCAGTGTGTGAGGGAAACTGTGTAATCAAAATGGCATTTGCATGAGGACAGGGTGAAGGGAGTAACTGCTGCTTTCAAGATCAGACACAAGCCCACACTTGCCACTCAACCAGGGCCTCATCTTGCTATGGGACTGCCCAGCTACTCTTTCTGTTTGAAGACGTAGAGATTTAGGGCATCTGAATCTGGCTTAGTCAGTAAATTGCCTGATCTGGTTGACAGAGTTTCCAGTCCAGTAAGCAAGAGGTCCTAACTAGGCTTCCTCTCAGCTGCCTAAGCTTACAGTACCCACAACAAGAAGGCAAGAACAGGTTCCTGTCTCTTTGGCCTCTGGTGCCATGTGAACTAACACTCTGTTGCATTACCTGGCTAGAAGGTATTCCAGGGCTGGACTTTGTCATGCACTACTGCTTTAGCTATTCCACTGGTGAAATATTCATGAGGACAAAAAGAGAGCTTGAAAAGGACCCTATAGTCTCATTAGGGTACTAATGAAGGCAATGGGATACAGAGGTTGTTTCTCTATGAACAGTTACTACAAAACTAGTACTTAAATATTCCCAGAGCATGTACTGAATCCTATCCTTACTTCCTCCCAGATAAGAGCCCTAGTTGTGAGGTTGTGGAGGTGGTAGCATGCTGACTTCTTTGCCTGTGGTTTCTGAGAGGCCCAGTTCAGTGTGTTTGGTCTCAGCATGCCTACCTGCCCTGTAGCGACAAGTGGGGAGAAATTTGACCCTATGGGAGAGTAGGGACATATGCTGCTCACAGCTGATTCCAGCCTTGTCAGGTACCTGCATACATGGAGCCATTCCATGAAAACAGAAACATATGTGTATAGCACCTTGAATCTCTGGGATTCAGTGTCAGTCTTGCAAAGGCCTTGATGATCTTCATCTTTGAAGACTAGAGATCTGAACTGACAAATGTGTACTTAAATTTCTTTCTGGATCTAGCTTTATCTGAGTTACACAGAAGTACAGAGCAAGTGCACTGGAAGATAAGATGGACTGGTGACTGCTCTGCACAGACACCCAGTCACAGTTTCTAGAAGGAAAAGCATTTACAGGGTGGCTACTTTTGCTAAAGACAGGTTTATTTATGATACAGAATGATAGATAAATCTATCATATAGGTGTACTATTTATATATGGTCTTAGTGAAGGATTCTCATTAATGACATATTTTCTTTTTCTGCTTTAACACAGAAGCTTGCGTATATAATTCTCAAGATCAAAAGCACTTGCTTTTTTCCCCCCTCACGTGTTACAAAGCAGATTTTACATGGTTTTGTGTCCATGTTAAGGATATTTAACATGCATTACATGTACTAATACCATTGAAATACAGCATAGACAAACAGAAAGGTTTATGTCTCACTAAAAAAAATTATCTTTAAAGTAAAAGTAGTAAATAAAAAATAGTAACATATGGCATTATATTAAGACAATATTTTATGTTTTGAGAAAAAAAAACCCCACCAATATTACTTTGACAATATTTGTATCTTAGTGTCTTGTTTTGGTTTTTTTTTTCCTTAATTTGTAGAAGACAGAAACCCAAAGTCTCAGTTTTGGATATAGGCAGTATAAAAATAGACTGGATAGAGCAGAGGGTACATTGATTCTTTGCTAACACAATTGAGTGTAGACATGCAATATTAAACTGTATGCACATCCATTTATATAATCCAGTTAATGTTTTGCTCATCTATATCTTCATCTTTAAATATGCTTCAAACCACTTAATAGAAGCAGAAATAAAACAGCAGCTGAATTTTTTAAGAAATTTTTTGTTGATCAAAGTAATGACCTTAGCTATGTAGACAAATATTATTCCAGTAATATGACTTTCAGCTGCTGCTACACCCTTTTCTTCTTTTATGACTTCAGATAGATTTATACTAGAGCAACGAGCCCTGAATTCTTCATTAGAATCAGAAGATTTCATTGAAAGAGTCCTGAGATTAATCTATGCAGGAATATCATCTTGTATTGGTAGAACAGACACATCACAATGGAAATCATTCCAATCCATTTTTATTTCCTGTATTTGGAACTGCAGAAGTTGGAAACACTTCCGAATTTATGGAATATATACAAAAAAAAGTGATAACCATGTTTTAAAATTAATTACTACAAATTCAGAGCAAAATTAATTTCCCTGAACATTTACAGAGACACAAGAGGTACAAAGATACAATGTGTTCTTAAAATCCCCATATGTAATTGGATGCAATTAAAAATATGATGACTTCATATTAAAAACAGATGTAAGACTTTGTAACTGCCAAGGAAGAAAATTCAATGGTTCACAGAGAAATGAAACAGGAATTAGTAGCTCATATGTTCAAGGTAGCTAGAAAAGTCATTCAATGTGGGATAAAATTGTTAGTGCCCAGTTGCAAAAAGCAAAGTGAGTAAAGACATGTGAAATGTTGCAAATCAAATTTCTTGAGCAATATTTCATTAGCAAAAATCCAGAAGTCCTATTATTTTCAAACCATATCTACTAAACAAACATCAGTTGTTTACAACTTGTTAAAGGGCACTTATGATTACCAAGAATGGAATCCTGTCTTCATCTCTCCAGCTCTTCAGCCGTCATCCGCTTTACCTTGCAAAAAGAAGGCTGAGATTTAAAAGAAGTCAATTTTCTGTTTCCTTCAGGCTAATCAGATACTAAAAAAAATATTAATTTCGTGAATAGCAGTCAGGTTTTTCACAGAATGCTTTCTGAGTATCTCAGTTCCACTCAGGTAAGAAAAATTTTAACAGTTTAGTTGTAGCCAGCAAAGACAGAGGAGTACAAGCCTGAGATACCTGATGAATTGCCAACTTATTCTAGACTGAATCAGATTATCCTCCTTACATACAGAAAAACAGTATTAGTTAGCCTCACTTAGGTACCAGCTCAGATTATTAGTGCTCTGGCATGCTGCTGTGCTGATGCCTCACATCTCTATAGTGCACTGGATGCTGCAGTGCAGGCATACAACAACTTTACACAATGTCACTGCACCAGGTTCTCTGAAGGATTTTAATAAAATTTCTTTATTTGAAAAGCTGTCTGAAAAGAAGGGTTCTTGTTGCTCTTGCTGCTGCTCCCAGGCCTAGGCTGGATATAAGGTACAGGTATTAATCTGGGACCAGAAACTAAAACCAGGAACTCCCTCTGAACTCAGATGTCCTAATCACATGTTTCCTCTCTTGTGCCAATGCATTTTACCATCTGTTAATAAATTTGCATGATGAACACAAACTCAAGAAAATGACTGGTGGGAAACTCTGAACAAAAGAACTATACGTGGATGGAAGATGAAAAAGATAGTAAAGATCAGCACACAGTGCAAACATTTACGGAGTGGCTCACTCTTGTCCATGTATTTATCAAATAATAACGACTGGATATCAGCAACTACACTCTCTCATTAGTAACCGAAGCATTGCTTCATAGCAGTGAGGCAGACCCAGGTCTGTGACGTCCTTTTTTTAGAGTATGTTATTCTTTCCAATCATTTCCAATCATTCCACATAATTTTCCTGTTTACTCCCAAATGTTCTTGCTGCATGGTTCCTGTAGTCTAGATTCCTTATATGGAGAATTTTTTTTTCTGATGTCAAACAGAAAATTGTTCTGCATCCTAGGTAAGTTCATATTGCAATGTAAGACTCTGAACCCAACGTAACAATTTTTTTTGCTTTTAGGTTCCTTATGGAGACATTTCTTTTCTTCCTTGAGGTTGAAATTTGCCATCTCACCAAGTGTGACCACTTGATGTGTCTTTTGTTCCTATTCTTGTTTTGTATTATTGATCTACCAAGTGTAAGTTTTCTTTCAGGTGTATCAAAAAACATTGTAAGTATTGAAAGCACCTAAGCACTTCCCAAAAAAGCCCTTCATGACCCATATGTAGGATTTGTTTAAGCTTATCAACAATCTGTAAAGCAATCCATTCAGTGTGTGGCATAGATGCCTTTACAGACATCAGGATGCTCTTTCTTAAACATTTTATCCCATGCTGTAGGGCAATTTGAGTCCAGGCATGTTGCCATTTATTATTCATGCAGTAGGTTTTCTTGGGGGTATGTGACCTTGATGTGTTGCTAGTGCCCTGAAATTTATTTAACAGCTTTGTTTGATGAGGCAGATTGCCTCATTAACTTAATGTTAATCCCCATGCATTTGCAGCTCAAAGCATACCTGTGAGACATTTTCCAAGTTAACAGTTTATCTCCCAAAATGGTCTTTCATGTACCAATGGCAACTTCATGAGTTCTTCTACTCTTCTAATACAACATCTTGGCTTTTCTTCACCATCACTGCAGTTTGAACTTCATTACCTTCTCAAGCCAGAGTGCATGCACACACCCTGTGGCCAGACACCCCATGGAAGTACTGGGAAAGTGAAGAAATAGCTTTCATTTTCTGTTATCTCTCTCACATCTGCCTCAGACATGTCTAAGTACAGATGTCCCAGATGTTCTTGACAAGAATTTCACATACTACTTCTTAACATTCTTGGTCTTACTCTGCTTTTAGTGTGCTTTCACTATATAGAGCAGTGGATCCATGGATGTCTATGCTTCAAAGTGCAGCATGATGGTAGAAACACCTTGGACCACTATGGTAGCTTTGGACCAAAGGGAAAAAAGCTCAGAGCTTGAGCTCTAGAAGGAAATTGTATGCACTGAATCTAGGAGCTTTAAGCAGCTATGAGAAGAATGCGGTATCAAGAAAACTATACAGTACTGCAGAGAGAAGCAAGGGTGAAATAAGGTACAAAATTTCCTTTTCTTTACAGTTGCTGTTCTTCTCATTAATTGATGCTTCTTTAAGAGACCATAATCTCCCTTAAAGTCAGAATTTATGTATGGATCAAGTATGAGTGTAAGTTTAGAATTGATTGCCAGCTACAAATGTTGTCCTTTGCATCCAAGTAACAAGGGAAAAGAAGAAAGGATCAGAACATTAATCTTCAACTGCTGCTCTTGTTACAAAAAGTATTGCAAAATATTTGCATAGGTTTCTCACAGCAGTTATAAGTATTCCACTCATCCCTTTCTTGCTCTTTACTCTCCACAATTTTCAAAGTGTCAGACAAATATAAACAACAGTTGTGGTAGCATCCAGCAACAGAAAAAAATGACAAGATACCTTTCAGCTTTCTCTTGCTACCCCAATAGCCACCTCTTGTTATCCACCTGAAAAAATCACAGAGTGCTCTTCTGTCAAGACAGTGACATAAGATCCTCATGTAATACCATTCATATTTCACCAAAATATAATATTCATAAAGCATTCATAATAATATCTCACATTAATGTTTTGCCTATTCCATCCATTATTAAAGAATCCTAGGTAGGCTGGTGCTTACTGTGTCATTCAGTACAGTGGGTTTCCAGAAACATGTGCTAATGTTTCTCACCTAGCAAAAGTAGTCCATGACATGCCTCTTCATCCACATTCATTCATTGAGACTACATTGCTCCTAACTGGGAACTGTTGCCTCCATTTTCCCTGGCCTCAGAGCACCACTTAAAGCAAAATGCTGCCACTGTGTCCTGCCAACAGCTTTTTCAGAGTAATGAAAAAGAAATCCTGCTTCCTTAAAGAACAGTAGCTCTTGGCCACAGACAAGGCAAGTTAATGTGCATTATCTGACCTACTGCCAGGAAATTAATTTTGAAAGGCCAGTAATCCACAACAGAACTTTCCCATCAAGCCTGACAAAAGGAATGCATAGAGTGACATTTTGTGTTGTGGAACACAGATGCCTGGCCATAGTATATCAATGAAGACCCAGAGCATCTGTGAACAAACAATCACAAGCCATTTACACAGGAACAGTTAGTTCCCTAATGGTTAGTATAACTTCTAAGCAAAGTCTAAGACTAAAGAACAAAAGAACATAGTTTAAGAGAAGCTTGGCTTGGAGTTTTAGCTTGGAGGTTAATCCTAAACTCACTATGTGTGTAAGAAGACTTTTGGAAATGACATCCTGAGATCATCTTTGCTACATTTCTCCTTTGCACTTACATAAAGGTCCCTGATCCATCCCTATGGGCAGAGCTATTACTAGTATCTACAGTCTTGGTCTATTTTGGATGTTGCTGAAAGTGAGGAGTTTCTCCACCTATATGGAGAAAAAAGTGTAATCTCCATGAAAAACACTAGCAAACATAATCAATTTCTGTGCATTGACCATGTAGTCTAATCTATGAGGAAACTTCATTGTGTGGATCACCATTGCTAAAGACAGGGCAAAACTGCTAACTTCACATCTGTTGGACCGAGGCTACAAATAAGGTTTTTCATGGTTAAAGGTTGGGGTTTTTTTTTGCATATGCAATCATTTAAGACAGCCTTTGGTAGAGAATAAACAGGAAGACACACATCCTGCTATGGTTTTATGAGCTTGACTTCCATACATACAGGAAAACTGTGAAATTACAAAGCCGGTGATATGCAAGAAGTTTTGTTAGCCTTTAAATCAGTTGACCTATGGGAAAGATCTTTAAGTTTATGTAAGTTTATGTAAGAATCAGGTTGAGGAGAACAAGGTAAAGTGATAAAAAAATGGTGTCTCATAGTACAGTGGGCTCCATAATCACCAACAACATCTTGACCAACTTTGGTGCTCAAGACTTGTATCTGATTTATTCGGCATAAGACTATAGTGTTAACCTTTCTTAAAGATACATGAAAAATGTCAATAGGGAAGTATCAGCCTTGACTTTATAAGATGCCATTTTGACTTCTTTTCAAGGACAGCTAAATAAAGGAGATTTAAGTTCAAAGAAACAGATAGCTATTCTGTTTTGCTCAGCTGACCTTTAATGATTCTGACTGCAGAATATGTGCCTCTAGTTTGACTAATTCTTTTCCACTCAGATACAGTCTTGGCTAGGAATGTTACTAAAGCAGCTCTTGAGAAAGCATGCTGGTTTTTCCTCCAGTTATAGTGGGAAGTATAATTACAGTATAAGCTCTAACGGATTTAGGACAACATGTTCAGCTCAAGTCACATGTCAGAGAACAAATTAACTGAAAGGAAAAGCTAAATCTTCACCTTTTCTGCATTCTTGAACTTCGCATTTGAATTGGATACTTCTGTTTCTGCACAGAAAGAAAGAATAAGATGTTTTATCCTCCCCAAATGTACAGATGTTTCTTCCTCTAGACTTCCAGAGAGTTTAAATTAATTGTACTGATAACTTGCATTGCTATGAAGAATTTATGAAAAAAAGATATGCCTAAAGTAATCAGACTTGTTGTTCAAAAATATGGTGGGTTTTGTACTGTTATGGGCAAAATTCCCTCATCCTTACTCACTGAAATTGGGCATGGATGACTATTAACAAAATATTTGTTGTAAAGATAATACTCAGAGTTTCATAATCAGAAAGGGAAAGAAAGTTATGAAAACAGGTCCAGTTTACAACTTTTAGTGCTTTTATTTGCATTGTGGTCCTATTTATTTGTGCTTCTTTCTCTTTATTAAAATCTTAAAATGAAAGATTTCAAAATGACTACAAACCCCATGTGGACTGAAGAAAATACATATATTGTGACTGTGAACAACTCTTCATTTGTTACGAGTGTAACCCAGCCAGGAGTGGCTAGAGATCAGTCATACCTGTGGCCGACAAAACTTCAGGCAGGTTTGTCTTCTGCATACACAAACACTGAAGGATATTTTTCATAGAGAATGAACCCAAAGGGATACATCCTGCCCTGTTCTGGGGTTTTATGAGCCTGGCCTACCTTCCCTGTGACAGAAATGCACACATTTTTCTTGAGATGACTTAAATGCCCTGTAGCCCTCTTAGATGGTCAATTCCTATGATTGAGCTGTGGATTATTAAACAGTGAAATTAGAAAGGTGCAGGGAGTGTCATGCATGGGGAAAATGCAATGACAACAGGGTCCATACTTTTGCGTTGTTACCAAGAATTTTATTCAGCTACCAAAACCCCTCAGTGCCCTAGTACCTACAGGTCCCCCGTCACAAAACCTGCCCCGTTTTCTTATATACTTGTACCAAGCTAGGCTTTACGTATCTAAGATGGGATGTAAGCAGTGTGAAGGTCTTTATATTCAAGATTTACTTTCTTAAACCTGTTCTCTGATTACTACAAAACTCTAGAGGCCCCTAAACTGCATAATGGCTTTGACTATCATCTTTAAAGTTTCCCAGAAATTGTTCCTTTTTAGCATGAATGGAAGCATCTTATTCCTGGTAACAGCATCTCTGTTCCCCTCAGCCCCCAAGCTTAGCTACTACTTAACTGCTACCTCTACTTGTGCTAAGAAGGTCCACTAAAAATCTGGTTCTTTCAACCAATTTCCTTAATAATGAGGACAAAGAAAGATCAAATAGATCCACAATTAATGGTCTTGTCAAGAATGTAAAGAGTCTGTGTTTCCACTCCAGATGGAAGACATCAGCTCAAGATCTGTTCGTAGGACTCTAGATATTAGTAAATCCTACATTTTTTTCAGTGTGTTTCCCTGTCACATAGCTTTTTCTGAGGTGAGGACATGGAAGTTTTCCAGACAGGAATCTGATTTCTGTGTGAGCATTCCTGTTACAAGTCTTGCTTCTTAAATAAATAAATGAAGAAATGAATCAGTATTTCTGCAAATTAAACAAACAGTGTATTATGAACAAGGGTAGGGGTAAAACCTGCTAAGCTTCTGCTACAGTGTTCATCTTCTTTGATGTCTCAGTAACACTGGTGGCAGTTGGGCATGTTCACAGCTCCTGCTGGAGCTCAAATTGAAAGTGATTCCACTTACTCTTTAAGGTTTCTTATATTGTAGAAGTTTAGTCCTTCCAGTTGAGCTGTTTGAAAGGTCTAATGTCCAAAAAAACATCAAGGAAGCATGATGAAAGGTGTATATGCAAAGTGAGAAATTTCAGAAGATCCAGAGGAAACGAATGCTATATCCATGAGTCTCCTTCTGCAAGTGCCTGTTTCAAAAGTCTGGTTTTGACAACTAGCCTGTTCTATACTTTCAGACATACAAATGTAGGTGAGATTAATTTTACTGTTAGGAGTGTTAAAGTCCGCACAACTCGGGGTTTTTTGGGTTCCCCCACCCCCCCTCCCCCCCATGCTTTAACACAACAACACCACTTTTCCTCCATTTTCTAACATTATTATTCACTTCTCAAAGTCAAAACAGCTAGACTGAATTCATGTTCTTTATCACAGTCACCTAAAATTGAAAAAAAATCACTTCTAGCTACATTGTTTTAAGATGCTTCCAATCAATTTTATTTTATAGAAATACTACTTCCAAACTCTTTCTAGTACTACAATTCTTTAATTTAATTTTATGTCTTTAATGTAATTTATAGCATTCACTATCTCTCATATTCACAATAGAAATTTGGGATTAATAATCACATAACCTGATCTGATGACATTTATCAGAGATTTAGAAATTTTGCTAATAAGCTTCGGATAAGCTTATTTTATTTTAATGGATATATCTGTCTGCGTTGTGGAGAGATATAATCAAGACTGCGGAGTTTAAAAAAAAAAAATCAGTGAATCTCTAGGAAAAAATAAACATATGTAGGTTCAAAAACTAAAGTAATTCCTACAGAGATGTTAGGTATTTAATTTGTTTAATACATTGTTTTCTATGACAGTGCATCTACAATGTGGTTCTTGTGGTTCCGGAGAGGAGAGGAGAGGAGAGGAGAGGACAAGGTGAAACTTTGCTCTAAGTGTGTTTATATGTGCATACAATGTGCATCTGCTCCTAATACTCCCGATACTTGGAAAATAAAGAAACCAGAGGTTTATCCTAATACAAAAGGCTGGGTTGCCTTGTGACTTCTCAACAGGTTTAAGGACTAAGGAGAAATATTCCCAAAACTAATTCTTCCCTGTAGCCTGACTTTTTTGCCTTGATGATTAATATGTAAGAACATGGTAACAATTCCAAGCACTCCAGTAAAATCTTGTATATCCACTGAAAAATCACTTGTGTGTACACTCGAGGTTGGCTGGGTTTTTTCTGTGATGCTTTTTGGTTGTTGTTATTAATATCCCTTTCATAAAATCCTATCCCTTCCTGACATTTTCTTAATATCCTTCTGAAAAGACACCTTCCTTATCAGTGCACTAGCCATTTATGCTGTATCTGTAGGGCATGGAACTCTTGACAACAGAGAAAATTAGCCCATAACATGTAGTGTCTTGCATCCTAGGCAGAAATCTGCACCACACTACTGAATGTTGTTGTATAAGATAACCAAAGGAAGAATGCCTTTGAAAGTATCTAGAGAACCACAGCTTTACAGAGATTTTGACGGAGTGAGATACAGCAATCTGTAGGATTGACCTCTCTCTTACCCTCCACCCCATTCTGTGGTTGTATCCCATGAGGGATGCTCAGGAGTAAAGAGGAATATCTATTTAGTAACAGTACAAAATTACCTTCAGCAGTGTTTAGAGAAAACAGGCTGGCTACTGTAAGCAGATTGAACAAATACAGCACAAATCCTGTTCAAAACACTTAGCTGAAGCATTCAACTCGGTAATAATTCAGTCCTCCAGGGAAGACAGAGCATAAGGGTCAGATATTAAAACAACATTAGTTAAAAATCATGTGTGTTAACGTCATGGCTGGCAGAAAATAACATTTTTTCATACATCTGAGGAAAGTGAAGAAATACAATATTCTCTCAGTAAAATGCCTGCTTTTTAGATGCAAAGTGGGCTATCATCATGGATAGTTATGAATTATACTTAGTCAATGCTGATGCTGTGCTCTCCAAAGGCTTTTTCTTTTCCTTCCTAGAAATTCAACCAAAGAAAAGATGTGAGCAGGAACAAAAGACCTCAGCCAACCATCAGATTTATTCAGAATAGTACAACAAGTGTGGTCATCGAAAGGAGGAAATTGATGCTGCACAGTTGGAGTTGATTCTTTAATTCAGTGTCATAAACAAGGCTTTCTAGCAGGGTTCCTACATGTGAGGCAATTTGACAAACATAAGAATGGCTGTATTCAGCTAGAGTCCAGTCCATCTAGCTAAGTATCTTGCCAAGTAAATCCTTTGGAATGATTATAGAAATGGAACCAAAAGACATTGATACTTCCCAAGATTATTCTCTACAATGTCAACAGCACTAGGAGTGCCATTTTGTGTTGGGCTGGGGAGCAAGCTTGAGCACTGGACCAATAAATGTCCATGCTTTACTGTGAGCATTCCCTGTGGCATGGTTTTGGCTCAGGCTACCTCTGTCTTTGAGACAGTGCTCAGGGATCATTCAAAGACTATTTTGTGCCAAGGACCATTTCCACTGTCAGAATGAACAAGACTGCATCCAGTCTGCCTACAGTTTTCTACAGCCTTTCCTCTACAACTAGTCCAGAGCAGATAGCTGCCCTCACACTGCACTATAACATATTCATTGAACCCCCTCAGTTCTGGGAAGAACTACTTTGCCTTCCTTTAACAAATGCACTTTTTGGCTGTATGTCTGGTCAGGTGTATTTTGTGATCCTGAAAAGCAAAATGTCCACAGGGTCCACAGAGATGGGACACTTCCAGTGACTTTTTACTAATAGACAGAATGATAAGAAGGGCCAGAGCATCTGGAACATCCAGCTGCAGAGCTCTCTGAGCTCTGGTTGACTACTGCTTCTTGAGCACTGTCATACTCATACTGTTGAGGACACAGCTGGTCAAGACATTGTGTGTGGCTTTTTCATGACTAGCCAGTTCTGTCATGGTTCTGACACTGTGAAGGAGTTATTTTGCAGGCCATTTACAAAGGCTGTCTGTAGGGAGTTCGAGATATATTGGGCATTCTATTAGTAGGAATCAGCATTTGCTTTATGGATAAAAAGTAAATGAGCTCCATCTTTAGAAGTGTATGCTATTATGTATGTATACATATATATATATATATAAACTTATGCTTTTCTTGAGAAACCTGCAGCATTGTTCCTCAAAGAATGCAGAAACACTTTTTGACTGCTAGGGTGATCAATCACTGTAACAGGCTACCCAGAGAGGCTGCGAAATCTCCATTCTTGGATATATTGAAAATCCATCTGGGCATGGTCCCAGGCAACATGGTCTAGGTAATCCTGCTTGAGCAGGATGGTTGGGCAAGATGACATCCAGAGGTCCTTTCCAAACTCCACTGTTCTGTGATTCTCTGATTCTGTTAAAAGGCTAAAGAAACTTCCATGAAGCTGAACAAAAAGAACAAAGGAATCATTGTAAACCTGGCTGACCTACTGAATCCCCTAGTTTGGGGAGAAATAAGTGTAAATTTTAGTGAATGAACAGCACCTTTGTCTCCTAAATTGGTCTAGGAAAGTCACATTGAGGGAAACTGGAGTTTTGCAAAAGTGATTTAGGTAGTGAAGCAGTCTACCAAGCTTAAAAGTAGAACTTCAGCCTGCTTCTAGCAATTCCAGTTGCACAGAACACAACACAGAGCAACAGTTCTGCTGCACTAGCGAGATTAGAAGGGCTTGCTGGAGGGTTGACATTGCTATGAAATAGTCCTATTTATACAAGAGCATGGTTAACGAGAAGGATAATATGTGTCAAAAAAAAAAAAAAAAAAAAGAAAAAAAAAAGGAAAACAATGTGATCCTTGAGTCTTCTCTCCCCCAGAAAACTGGATTAAGATACCTGTCTTCAGTCAAATGCATGCTGTATGACAACTCTGTTCATGTAATAAAGGATTTTATTTACAGTGTTGTTCATTTAGATCACTGTACTTCCTAAAGATCTACATTCTGAGATAAAATCGTAACTGAATACAAAATCCTTCAGATTTCTGTGTACAACATAACCTATATACACATAAATGTGTACATTCACATAAATGTATGCTTTTCATGAACATAAATGCATACATTCACATAAATTCATAGCACCATCTCTGATGATGCTGCAGAAGGAGCACAAAAGAGTATGACTATCCTGCTAGCAGCACTCAGATAATTTCAGAGTGCACCTCCTGCAGCCTGGGGAGTTACTCTGGATTAACCTCTGTGTTGCGGGAGTCAGGATCTTGTTCACAGGTTCATCTTCTTAACACTTACATGATTTCAATCAGCAGATATGAAAACATATTATGAGATTAATGAAATCACAAGAACTATAATACCTTGGATACCATTTGTAATTAATTTTGATAATCTGATACACCAGTATAAAAATGGTTGCTATGGCAACCTAAAGTCGTGTCAAAGATTTGGATGTATTCATTGGCATGCAGTGTGAGTAGCTCATTCATCAGTTCCTATTGCTATGGAAGCATAACTGTCATTTCACACTGATGACAAACTGAGTTATGTTATGCTGAGTTATGTTTTTATTTTTTTTCTTCCTTCCAGGGTTTATTTAATTACATTTAATAAATTAATGCAAGTGTCTGGCTCAGGGAGTTGGAGGATTTCTTACCCAAATTCAGTATTTACATTCCAGAAATGCTGGAATCTCCATGTGCTCTTTCTCTCAGTGTTCTTTGTGCTTTGTGTTAATGTACTGGCTAAGACATACCCTCCCAAATGCACAATGTGCTGTATTAGAATAACAGCATGTGTTGCAGTTCATTCTTCAGGACACTTGTCCTCATGACTTTTTTCACATCAAGTCTCATTTCAGTCTTCTCATCACGGAGCAAGTCCATATCACTTGACTTGGGCAGTTTCAGCTTCATTTGAGTTGTCTGCCTCCCTCGTAAAACTTTAGTTTTGTTGATTTATTAGATCCATGTTTCACATACACTTCAGATCTGGGCCCACTCTCCTTCTCTGTGCTCCTTGTCCTGTCTCAGTCTATCTATAGCCCTTCCATTGATCTCTTTCACAGCTTCACAGCAGGCACTTGCCTCTCCCTGTGCAGTCTCTATCCTTCTCCCACTTCTGCCTCTTGTATTTTCTTCGTATCTGGCGCCTTCCACCCCCTTATCATTGCCTGACCAAACACTGACATCAGAGGAAACACTAGCAATGTAGTTCCCCTCTTTCTGATTCTGGTTCCTGGATCATTGATGTCTACTGTCCCCAGTATCCCACAGTTACAATCTGGGAGATTATCTCAGACAGTTCTGGGCTGGGCCACATGTAGGAACAATGTCTAGGACAATTTCACCATAACAGCACAAGACACAATCTTGGTATACATGCTTCAAATTTGATAGATTTAAAATAAGAAAGACTAGAAATTTCCAAAATTTTGAGAATTTACTAACATGAGGAAGACAATACCTAGGTCTTCTCTGTCTTTTTTCTCAGAGAGTAAACTATTTGGGGTGAAATGTTTCTCATACTGCTGGACTCACACTACTGCATTTTTAGGAGTGAAAATTTCAGATCAAGTGGACAAAATCTAATAAAGCTACAACTTTAAAAATAATGTATTCTCACAAGTGCCAGGTAATCCTAAGCACTACTGTACAGGTACATATCATACCTATAAAAATGAAAGTGTCTAACTTGGAAGATACTAGCTGTGTACTGCTTTGTGCTGCCCTAGAAATATGTCATCAAAGTTTAGTCTCTGATGTTCATTATGCAGGCGTAAGGTATATGTGACATCAATGTTTGTATGCTTCCCCTATACTTTTACCATGGGCTAGGATTACAAAAGAACAACACATCTAGAATAAGCTTCTGGTTGGAGTTTTTTGAAAAGACTTGTCAGCAGGCTGAACCACAGGATGTCTCCATTAATGACTGCCTGCTTGTGTGAATTCTCACTGAAAAACATTGCGTTTTAAGCAGTGGCACCAATATCTTATGTTCAGTGTAAACTTTTATTTAAAACAGAAATATATTTTTAAAAAGTCATAAAGACATAGCTTTTCTTCAGTGTCAGTGTAGTCACAGATCTCACAAAGCACAATTTTCCCCTTGCCAGTGGTTTGGTTTTTTCTGGTATCTTTTTCCTACCATAAATCATTATGGCATGTAAACTGTGAGTAGAGGAAGAGTACCAGAAAGCAACCAGAACTTGGCTGAACAAGACAAATTCCATCCTAGGTGTTCAAAAGACATCAGGTCTATAAATCCAGACTATTCTTTATTACATTTGTGAAAGAGTGGATTTCCTTTTATGAATCTATTTTCTTTCTGAGAATTTTAAATAACAAATAAATATATGATTCTGAGAGATTGTTATCTGCCATAGTAATTACAAATATTAATGAGAAGAAATATCATCTTTGGATTACTTGCAGATTGATATTGTTAATTGGATACTGCAAAGACATCTTCAGTAGCTCAGTTAAAAACATCATTGATTAACATTACAGCCATAAAGACATTTAAAACCTATTCTATCTGGAGCATGCAAAAAATGCAACCCTGCTCACAATGCATACGTGAAAAACTGACAACACATGAGCAGAACTAGTCAGAGGAATGACACACAAAGGTAAACTAAAAGCATTCATTTACTAACCTCTTCTCCAGTGTTTCAGTGAAATCAAGGCACAATTATGAAGCTATTAAAAGAAATGCCTGCTAATTGAAGAGGTGGTGGTTTTCCTACAACTTTAAAAAAATATTTTAACATATTTCAGTACTAATTTTCCCTGTAAACAGTCCCACTTCTAATATTAATTCTTTCTGCAAATGATCCTTTCGCATCTCTTATGGTGACAGGCAATAAAGAAATCAAAAGAGATATTTCAGATGTAGTACAAGTAGTACTGTACACACTGTACATCTGTGTACAGATGTAGTACACAGTCTCTCCAAGCAACTAATTAACTTTAAAACTAGATCAAAGTTCACATATTTCTAGTGAGAAAAATAAATTTTCTGTATTCTACATTGAGACACCTTTCACAAACTGATCCAGAGACTGCATTAAGGACCCTGCTTTTCAAATTCTTCCATGTGAACAATGCATACATCTGAGAGATCACTCCTTGGACATTTTCTTCAGACATACAGCTTGCTTTCCAACCCCTTCCTTTCCTGAAATACCTGTTTGCACTATCAAGCTGCTGTTGAATCTTATCATGAGAATGATAAGGCTAATCATGGAACCAATTCAATCAACTAAATTATTCATTTTTAAAAAATGAAATTCAAAAGAAGAAAAATGTTCTTTGGATGGCTTAATTTACTCCATATCCTTTCACACAGGAAGTTGGATGAAGGTAAAACAGGAAAGACAGAAACCTCTTAAAATAATTTTGCCATGGGAGAAATTGTAAGGTTGAGTAACCGCCACAATGAGACTCTGCTAGCTCCCAGGAGATGCTCATTTCTTGTGTCCATGTAATATTCTCAGCAGGATAAATTGGTTTCCACCTACTTTGGGTAGCCTGCTTATCTCTTCCCACCTAGCTCAGATACAGCCTTCTGATGTAAGTGTAATTTGTGCACTGGACTGCTATGTAGCAACTGTAGTACAGTTAAATTTAAAGTGCAATTAGGCTAGCTAAGATAACAATCCTCATTGCAAGCAATGCTTGCAGTTGACTTTGGATGCAAAAAGCCCTCTCAATGAAATTCTGATTTCAGTGATGTCACTAAAAAAGTTTTCTCTATCTTCAATGTAGCAAATACTTTCTCTTTTACGGTTACTAATTGCTGAAGAGCATGTTTTGCTACTATTATTTGTATTGTATCTTTTCCAGTGTATTAAGTTTCAAGTGAAACGGCCTATCAGCACTGCACAAATAGATAGTCCAATTGCAATGCAAACACTTTCACCATATATATATATACATATCACACCCTCAAAACCCTCTTTACCTCTGTAGTCATTTTGAAACAAGCATTAATTTGTCTAAGGATATCTTAGGGGTTTTTTTTCTGTATTTCAAATTCAGAGCTGGAAATCCCTGTGTTAGAGAAAGTAACCACTGTTTTCACTCATCTGAAAACAAATAGTGCTGAAACATGCATTTGGGTCATTCAGAACTTCACTTCTCCAAATACAGTTTTATCACTGTATATTCATATCTGCTTCATTGGAAAAGGTGCCTAATAACCATTTTAAAAGTTTCAGAGTCACATTCTCTTTTGAATGCTCCATCATGATAAAAGTGAGTGAAATGAAAAGAATAGTAAAAGTCATGTAAGTAAAAATTGGATTTGAAAGCAGTTCAGCATGTGGAGTTACAAAATGAGATTTTATTACAGAATGAAATTTATAGAATAAAAGATCCACCATCAAAGATGTCACGTGTTATGAAGAAGCGTGGCAGAAGGGCTCAGTGATACCCACAGGCTGCTCCTACATATTGCAAGAACCCAAGGTACAATTACAATGTTAATATAAATGCAGCCTGTTACAATTTAAACAAGTGGTAACTTTTCTGATAATTTTGATGAGACTAAGTCTGCACTCTGTACACAGACACTTTCAGATGAGGTCAAGAATCTCAGGTAGAGTTGTACTCAGCCCTCATGTGACCTGGGATGGGGAAATGGTCCTCCTTTCCACATGGGTCCTGTGGTGGTGCTGAGGCACTTATTACACTGTTCTCATCAGAGTGTTATCAGGCAGCTGCATAAGCCCATGCATAAAACACAGACAGTGGGGTTCACAGACAGTGGGGTCCACAGTCAGTGTGCCACAGACACAGAAACAAGACTTAGACCTTATTTTAACATATTTCCTGCTCCCCTGCTACACCCCTAACATCAGTCTGTTATCCTACTTGATAGGCATTCATAGGCCAGTGTTACAGCAGGTAGGAGGAGACAGGAGCTAATGTGGGAAGAGCTGGTAGTGAACTTCCTTCCTTCTCCCTCCTGCTTCCCCATATGTTGATAGATCTTCCCTCTCAATGGGGCAAAGCAGAGCAGCAACTGTATTATTCCCTTCATTTTCACAGAACCATGTGGTGTTTTACCAAGTGGCTGTAAAAAAAAAAAAATTAAAAAAAGCGCTTCATTAGCATTGTATATCAAATGTAATAGGAAGGTTATCTAATCCTGAAATGGAGAAACCTTCCTCAAAAAGAATATGTCGATAGAGTTGCAGGTAAGAAGCTCTTTGTAAGTAATTATGTGGAACAAGGCAAATCAAAACTGGAAACACTGTTTCATTGACAGAAGGTCTTGAGTAGTACAATACTCACCCTATTCAAATGCTTTTTTAAATGGCATGCTTTAAAAATACAGTGTCATTTGGCTAAACATTTTCATGAACAGGTTATGAAATTGTCTTCTAAAGATATAGTCACTTTGTTCAAGAAGATTACTGTTGCCCTAGGTGAGAAAATGATTTTGGTCTAAATCATTTGGACTCTGGAGAAAGCAAGTAGAATTTCATATGCAAGAGAAGTTAGACACAGATTGTATTTTACCTGCAGCTACTAGGTCAACATCAAAATTATTTTATCAATGTATCAGTACATTGCATAAGCCCCAAAATTAAGGGTTGCCTTGGTGATCACTAGAACTAAAAATCTAGTAACAAATTCATCTGCCTTAATTCTGAGACAGTCTAACACAAATATTAAGCATAGCCAAAAGGAATCTAAGAGTCAGCTATGTGTTGCTGCTGCAAGGTGCTATGTGAGAAAACTTAGCCTAAGTAGCAAACTGCAGAGAAATATATTCTAGCTACTATAACACAAATGTGAATTTGCATCCAAAATAGATAAGCATGATGCAATATAGACTAAGACAGTTTATGCAGTAAATCATTATTCCAGTGTCATTGTCCAAACAAATGCAGATATTGATAGAATCATAGAATCATAGAATGCTAGGAGTTGGAAGGCACCTCTGGAGATCATTGAGTCCAC
>JANVCC010009942.1:493891-572137 GCA_025345505.1 Todiramphus chloris collaris | reverse complement strand
AGGGTAGGCCACACAGGAACAGATTCAGGCAGGTCTCAAAAGTTGCTAGAGAAGGAGGCTCCACAGCCTCTCTGGGCAGCCTGTTCCAGGGCTCTGTCACTCTCACAGTGAAGAAGTTTTTCCTCATGTTGAAGTAAAATCTCCTGTGTTTCACCTTGCTACCATTGTCTTTTGCCCTATCGCAGGGCACCACTGAAAAGACACTGGCCCCTTCTACTTGACACCCACCCTTTAGATATTTGTAAACATTAATAAGATCCCCTCTCAGTCTTCCCTTTTCCAGGCTAAATAGCCCCAGGGCTCTCAGCGTTTCCTCATAAGAGAGATGTTCCTGTCCCTTCATCATCTTTGTAGCTCTCTGTTGGATTCTCTCTATTATTTCCCTGTCCCTCTTGAACTGGGGAGACCAGAACTGAACACAATACTCCTCACTAGTGCAGAGGAGAAGGGAAGGAGAACATCCCTGAACCTGCTGGCCACACTGTTCTTTATGCACCCCAGGATACCATTGGACTTTCTGGTCACAAGGCCACATTGCTGTTCCATGGATAACTTATTGTCCACCAGGACACTAAGATTTCTCTCCATGGAGCTGCTTTTCAGCAGGTCTACCCCTGACCTGTGCCGGTACATGGTGGTGTTCCTCCCCAGGTGTTGGACTCTACACTTGTCCTTGTTGAATTTCATTAGGTTTGCCTTTGCCCAGCTTTCCAGTCCATCCAGATCTCACTGGATAATGTGACTCTAAATAGGTCATGCCAGTTGCTTAATTCACTTACTAAACTTAATGATCAACATTTGAAGTTCAAATGCGAGAAAGTGACTGTAGTATTTAGTCATCCTTCCTGTACTTTGTACATGATTTTTTTCAGCCTGTAAACTTTTCAGGCCAAGAACTCTCTTTCTAGAAGTGAAATATTTTGATAGCTATCAGAACTCAGGGAGGAAAGAGTAATAATGTTCCACTCTTCAGGAAAGGTTGTTTTCATGCTGCATCCTATGGGTTCTGGCTTCTGTTAAACAGCTGTTCTGTACATCACATTACTTGTTAGATCTCTTTGATTTTGCTGTTCATTAATTCCTAGACACATTTCAATATCATATAGTACATTTTAACATTATTGCGAACAGCTTGTAGAAAATATTAGCTCCCTGTATAATTTCACTGTTACATTTATTTTATTAGCCACATCTCCTCTTTGTTCCCTGTTAGGCTTTCTACTGATGGAAGAATAGCTCAGCAATTATGATTGCTTCTTTTCTTCTTATCATCATTATGAAAGCTTAATAGACAGTTATTTAATATTACATGATATCTTCTTTAAGGGCACTTGACATGAAATTAAGCTATTTGCTTAGAGAGAGTGACCCCTAAGGTAAGAAGCGCAATGCATATCACATTGTGTTAATTTGATCAACCACATCCCAGCCTTCCCTAGGAGCACAGTTTCAGCCACAGATGAGGCCTGACAGGTATGTAAGTTTGGTCCCTTAGTTGGACATGTCAACTTCCTACATTAAGTGAAAAAAAAAAAAAAAGAAAATTTATAGCCGTCTACAGTCTTTACAAATTAATCAGTTCACAGGTTTTACTGTGCTATGAATCTTCTTCTTTAATTACACTGAAGCTTAGCAAAGAAGACTGGAGGAAAAAAAAATGTAAAGCAACAGTGCTCTAAGAGTCTGTCTTCTCTATGGTATTCAGCTCTTATCATCAGGTTAAAGTTTGACTTTGTCACCTTTGTTCATTGTGACCTATAATGAAATTAAAAAATATCTCTATACAAATGTCTTTTCTATTTGGCAATCACAGATACCTCATTCTTCAACTTTGTCTTTCTCCGAGATCACTGCCAGGGCTATGGGACGTAGTATGGTTCAGTGAGGAGGGAAATCAGAACCATAAGCCAGGCCACAGACCTGCTGTTTTTCCTACCTGCCTTTTGCCTAGCCCATATCTTTCTGCTGTAAGCTCTATGTGCACTGCAATGTAAAGCTCTAGTCTGGTTTGTCCCCTGGCTGATACGTATTCCAAACAATAATATGTATTTGCAGAACATGATGGTAAAATGCAAGCAACTATTTCTGAAATTTCAGTTCTGGAACAAAAAAAAAAATCCTTCAAATATTTATTTGCTAAAAAAAAAAAGAAACTCAAAATACTTGTCCTTGGCTTACACATGTCACATTTCCAGTCTGGTTCTTTGTCACTTATGGTTGGAAATGCCTAGAGGAACCATGGCCTTTTAAACCTTCCTCTGAAAACATTTTTTGTAACTGATATGTCTTCATCTGGTGAAATGGTATGTTTAGATGAAGACACATTTAGTTTGAAATGTTCCGACTAGCTCCAGTTGTTAGTTCTCTGTAACAGAACTTCAGGGATTTTTCTACACTAGAAGAATGATATAATCTTTGGCTTTCAAGAACTGTCTTTGTTCTCAAAACTGATGTTTAAATGAAGAAGTATCAGCAGGCACTTTTAAACTTAAACTGTGGTCCAGACCTTGGCAATGGAGTTCTATTGCTAATGAAAAACTGGGTAAAACTCCTGATCTCACCAACTCTCTGTAATTTTTTTCCAAATACTTTTCTCAGAATTTTTCGATCTAAAACCGATCACCCAGAGCTAAGACAGATGAATAGACAGGCAATGTCAAACCTTTTTAAACAGTGCTTGAATCACTCAGTTTGAAGCACTGTTACAGCCATTGATCTTTTCGCAGTTATACAGACTGTAATCTGTTTTATTCTCTTAGGTATTTTAGAGATCCTTTCTGTCATTTTCTTCATGTCCTCAGAACGGGCTCCATATTTTAAGAATTTTAGTAAAAGGTTTTACTGAGGACTTTGTATATTTATCAAGATACCAGAGTAATTCAGATAATCTAGTAATAATGATGCCTGTAAATAGAAAAAAGAAGTCCTCTTTAAGTAATTATAAAGGACAAAAGGAACTGTAAAGGCTGCTGATGGTCCTGAAACCAATGAAAAGAAATGTATAAATGTTTATTTTATCTTAAGAGAATATTTTATTAATTTTTTCAGGTTTTACCAGACTGACATTAAAAGCACTAATGCTGATGATGTGGAGAATGTAAGTAATTACTCTGGACTTCTTTAATGTGTCAACCTTTGTCTTATCCTTCTAACCAGAACTCACTTGGAGAAATGTATTTAATTAGCAGGTAAATCACATGATGTTATGTAGTGAGAAGGCAACCATGGTAACAGCGCTTACTGACAAGTTGTAATCAATACAGATACTTTACCTCGTGATAAGTGGTCACCAGGTCTTTAAAACTGTGTAGTTAAATCAGGGAGGCATGCACTAATGTTAGGGTAATATGGTAAGTGCATTTTGGACACATTTTTATTTTCAGGCTTACTGCCTTGGACAAGAACTTTCTGTTGCCTTCAGTGAATGTTTAGAATACTTTAATGACCAATGGCTGGATAGCTAGGAAGTAGTTAGATTTGGGTCACATACTTTACTTAGCCTTCCCTCTTATTTCATTTTAAAGTCTACACATACTGAGAAGGGGGTTCTCTGTGTGGTATTATTATTGCTATTGTTATTACAGTACATTAAAATTATTAGTGGTTATCCTGATGTTTTGCAAGTATGTATGCTTTTCCATGTTTTGCCACATAGGTGCTTTCCAGATTCATCCTGAAGTTCCTCATTTTATCACCTTAACTAAGCATAATATCTAGTATCTGCCACAGTCCACATAATACACTATCAGCAGAGAATGAAACTTCAGAAGAGGTAGGACAACAGCAGTGTTCTTTTAGTTAGAGGGTGTTCAGACATTTTGAAACAGGCACCTATACAAAAGTAGAAGCATCCCTCACAATCTTTACACCAATGCCTATTTTGTAGTGTATTAATTTCTTCTACCAGAAACAGCCTGTCAGATGTAAAGTCCTATGTAGAGTCAGCGTCTAGCTATCACCCCATTTCAGCTTCTATGTAGCATATAGACAGGCAGTAGGATTGTTGTCTATTCTTTGTTCATCTGTTTCTAAAATTTTTGGCATTTTTAGGACAGCAAATCATATGAATGGCATCCTATTTATAGTAGGAAATCAAGTAGGAAGACTTTATATAATTTCCTAGTTATGGTCAGATTTTCATTTCAATCTCTTCTGTCTTGTTTGCACCACACTCAGATTACCTCAACACTAGCCCTGAAGGCACTGATCTCCACTGGCCTCACGAATTTTCAAAGGGATTGCAGTTCTGTTTCACTGCAAATTCTTGATGGTCCCAATCTGACCAATGTACCAACTCTTTAAGTGGAACTCAGAATCCACAGGGGTTAGTCCTACTCTCCGTTTTATGTACATGATAAAGGTATAATACAGGGGATCAAAGCTGTATGCTGAAATTCCTTTTATAGTCAATGGAAGAAACTGGTGCCAGTGAAGGTCAGTTTAGAACACTTAAATCCAAAACCAAAAAAAATTAGACAGTATGAATAGATCCATAGGCATTCCTCACCTAATTTTTGAAGTGAACCAGCTGAGCAGAGGTGCTTTGAGAGTGTTACACACTATAAATATTACTTTTCAAGTGAAATAATGTTTCCATATATTTCAATGGTCAAGGTATGTCATACTTTTCTTTCAGCAGTCCAGTGATTACTGTACAAAGTTTCCTGGAAAGCAGTAGATCTGGTTTAATTTATCTTAAGGAGGTTAAAACTCCATTTCTCAGGCCCTGGGGAGTACCTTAGCCAGGTAGAAACCTCACTGCCCGCTATCACCGAACCACTTCGCAAAACAAGGCAAGGCTGACTGAGTGTAAGGTACTCCTTACCACCATTCTGAGAACATGGTCAGGATAGTAGAAGCACTGTGCCCAAGGTGAGACTTCTCCTTGCATTACCACCCTGAAATGGTCTGTGCTTTAATGAAGTCAGAAGCAGCAGCCCATTTCATCCCCAAACTGAGCAGAGAAGTCCAGCTGGCAGGGGATTTTGGTGATTTGAAAAGAAAACCAAGGATTTTAAAATTCTCTCTGGATAACTTTCTGGGGACATTTAAAATCATTTGAGAAGGTGAAGAAGTTGGAGGCAAATGCAGCTTATAGAGTGGACTACAGTCGTGTACTCAGGGCGCAGCCTGCCCTGGGGTCAGAACCAAAGTCATGCAGGACATTTGGGATGCTTCTTGATAGATGGTGCATTGCTGAAGAGCAGGGAAATTTGTTCAATAAGCAAGTGAAAGTATACTGGAAATAGCTTTAAGATTAAAGAATTTGAATTTTGAACATCAAATCCCATCGTAAAAAATCCCATCAAATCCCATCGTAAAAAAATAAAGAAATATATATATATAATTGCTAATATTTTCCTAAACAGAACACTAAGCCTTTCAATAAATAATTTCTCACTCATAGCAATGTAGTGGTTTCATCTTTTGAGACTACAGCTTCAAATAAGAGATAAAAATAAAACAAAAAAGAGCATGCAGGAAAAAAAGGGAGCTGGATTCCACCTTTTTAAAGCCCAGATTCTTAAGCTTTAAAAGTACAACTTTTTAAGTCATCCCTGATGGAAGAGATAATTCTTTGAATTGTTTCACTTAATAGTCTACCAAAATTGGCTTAGAAAGAGCATGAGATGACTCCTTCCTAGATACATTCCTATTCCAAGCCCATTTGAGAGAACACGATTGATACATGATTCCCAAAAAGTTAAAAATAAAGAAACCACTGCCAAAAGGAATTAACAGCAATTAACTACAGTCAAGGAAGCCACACATACTTTTTATACTCTTTCAGGAGTCTGTCTGCTTAGACACAAGTTCTTGCATTTACATTCATTACAAACACACCTCATGGACAATGGAGAGATAAAGAAATCTGCTTAAGGTAGAAAAAACTTAATACAAAGGTGTTAATACGATAGGTAAAGATGCAGTTCCATATACTAGCTAAAGTCATAAATTAATCTGTGTAACAGTTAAAAGTTCAAATTTTGCACATAAGGAAAACAAAGAAAATTTACACAAAAGAAAATCCCAACATAGATTGAATTACATTTCTCGGGCTTTCAGAAAAAAGCTTTCTAACACAAAACCTCTTTTACAGAAGTAGTTAACATTAAAAAAAACAAACTTACTTTCATCCCATCCCACCTCTAAAATGAGCCCAAATTGGTTTCCCATTAGTCATATATTTACTGTGGCATTTTTCATAAAATGAATACAAAGACAATATGAAAGGTAAGGAGAGACATTATTAGAATCCTCCATTTGTCGTTAGCTTGCTGTACTTCATGGCACAGGATCTGTGTTTTCTCTTTACTTTTTACTTTAAAATGGTTGGGTTTTTTCTAAGACTGAATATATTTCTTAAACTTTTTTGAAATAATTCTCAAGTTTCTTCAGAGAAAAATTCTTACTTAGCAGATCATATGCAACTCTGATTCCATCTCTTACTTAAACAATGCACTGTAGATGCTGAAAAGCTGCTAGCAGAGGGATTTTCTTAGGTTCTCACAATATTTGGTGAGAGTCCTGCCTTTCTCACACAAGTTATGAAAAACAGTAGGATGGTTTTTGTAAGCTGGACCAACACCTGGTGTTTGCTAAGTTCTGTTCATGGTACATTGGAAAAAAATATTTTGAAATGGGTGTTGTAGGACTCACCACTAGGAGACGGATGATCACTGACCAATCACCTTATGGGGCTAGGGTATATAAAATGGGGTCACAAATTAATAAAGTTGTTTCTTTGCCTTCTCTTGCTGAATTTGTGTGTTGCTGCATCTCTCCACTCCCGATATAAACAGCAACAATACACCATTTTCCTCTGTTCATAAATTGGATAGGTAGTCAACACAAAGCAAAAAGCTGTCCAAAACAACATTTAATAAAAAAAGTGAGAGCAATAGCAATCCTTATGAACAAAATTCCAAAGAAATAATTGCAAAATATCTCCCTAGCTGTAATATTTACAAAAACTATCACAGAAACGTGCATCCACCAATGCTCTGTAGGCGCTGTAGATGGCTTCCCATATGTCATGTCCTAGTGACATCCTACATCAAATTAAAACATCATTCACTTTGAAAACATAGGTAAATAACAAATGTTAGGGAACCTAACATAAAGATGATTCTTTATTTTAGAACCCAACAGTGAATTTCAGGAGTCTTTTGAAAGGTCACTTTGGATCAGGTCTTATCTATAAGTATCTAACTTGGTTTGGGTTTTGCTCATTGATGGAATAGATTAGAGTGATAGCTACTCTGGGCCAGAAACATGGAACTGGAGACCACATAGGAATGCAATTTTTCAAATTTTCCTTTTATTTTTTTCTTTCATTTCATTCTGCTAAGAGTACAGAAAGTAGGTTATCTGGCTATGTTCTACCAGCTCATCTTCTAGTCTTGAGAAGAAAAAGCAGAGTTTGTAAAACCTGGAAGTTAATGATTCCATACTACACTATTTCAGAACCCCTATAAAATGTATTATTTTATTTCACCTTGCCCAATTGTTCATATTGGTTCTTCTTTTTCCCTGATCCAGGAGCCTCTGAGACATATCTAAACATCTCTAGTTCACCTGCTGGGTTGCAGTGAATACAGACAAGCAAAGGAAGCAGAAAAACATGGCTTGATTTATGCTTTTTATGTATTTCTTCATTATTTATGGTAATGCATGAAAGAATTGACCCCAAAGGAGAATCATTATGATATTCTGAGAGACAGACAGATTACTGTCCTCAGATTTGGATCTTGTCATGAGTAATCCTCACTTTAATTAGTGTATTTATAGATATATTACAAACAGTTTATCATCTCAGGAATCTATAATGGAACTTAAAAAAAGAAGCTAAAGCAATTTGCTACTGTCTGTTGCCCTAACATATTTTTAAGTAATTAAAGGAAATAAAAATTTTCTCTTAAGCACAGCACAACCTTGTAACATATAAAGGAATAAATATTTTATGAAACTGAAGAGGTTAGTAAATGGCTTACATTTAAGTCTTAGGAAAAAAAGTGTAGTTTCAAAATGGTTAAAAGCTGTTTACTTTCCCAGAACTCTCCCTGGAATGACAAGAGGTCACTTACGGGGATGGCTCATTTTATTCCCATCTCTTTACAGTTGTAGGAGGTGTGTAACATTAGCATCCCTGCTCCTTAGTTCCTTCATTCACAAAATCTCACTTACACCCCTCAGGTTTTACTGAACGGACGTTCCTGGAGACTGAAAGGATTACGAAGGTTAAGAAAGAAAAAGAGATTATGGTTCAGTGGCTGCACCTATGGAGGACAGGGACTGCTCTAGCACAGCACTATACCGCCTGGTGATCCAGATGGGCCAGCAGGCTGTTGTCTGCCAGCTGCATGTCAGAAAACAGCAGATAGCATAGTGTACAAACATGCCTCAGAGCTGAAGTAGTTTGTTTAAAATGTGCATTTTTGTAAATTCTTACATACATGTGTCTTTGCAGTCATGATTTTTGTGGCTATTGGAAAATTCACAATACTGTATTCTCTGCAAGATTGATAATCCTTATTTCTCAGGGTGGATGCCAAATGGATACTGAATTTCTGCAGCATAATGGGACTATTTGGAGAGAATGACAATCCTATAATTAATCACATCTAATAAATTCCATTTTTAATAAAGAATCTGGATCCAGCTGGTCACCCTAGTCAATTCATGTAAGCAAATTTTGAAACAAATGCTATCAGAAAACATAGGCAGTATTCAGAAAAGTCAAGCAAGGGTTCATAGGATCTAAGCTAATAAGCTTTAACACATGTTCACAAACAGAAAAATTTTAGTTCTTTATGAGTTATTCTGAATATATGGTTATCAGCTTCAGGTTCACAGCTGTCTGTAGACCACCCCTCTATGTGTCTGTCATAAGCACTTTAAAACACTTCAGCATAAAGAGAAAGTTTTTCTTGATTCCTGGAAAGCATGTAAGTTTGAACAACATCTACCTTAAACTGTGTTCTCAGCATTGCTTTCAAAAATTTCTTGCATGAATTTGAACTGAGCTGTTGTGCATCCTCTTGGTAAAGCAAAAAGTGAAATCATTTCCTCCTCATCATTCTTACAGGTTATTTTGGCAGATTCATTGTATTACTTTGAATTGGCTGGTTTCACAGAATTGTTTTGTTTTTCCTGAGGACTGAGCTGGAGTGTGTGTACGTGTATTGAAGGGTAGGAGGAAGGAGAAAAAATGTGTTTTGATATTCATTTTCATTGTACACAGAGACAAGATAGCCACTGTACAGAGTTTAACAGAAAATAGTTTGGGTGTGGTGCTATACACACAGACCAAAGTGGAAGTTCCCACATGTAAGGCTTGTAAAAGCAGTAATTGGCTATATCTACACTAGCATATTAAATACAGCCAGGGTAAAGGCCCAAGTACTATCCTGTAATCATTGTTTAGTTGTTAGCATGCACCACAGCACAGTTTTGACCCATACCAGCTAGTGTCCTCACAGACATTCAGGCACAGTTAAGGTTAACAAGGACCAGAGATGGTTCCCACTGGACAGTGTGGACACAGCTGCTCTTTTAAGGGAGGAGAATTTAATTGTATTACCATAAGCTGGGTCATGCCTCTTGTTCTCAAGCTGAAAAAATACTTTTGAGCTATTGTACTTAACTATTGGGTACTAGCTTGCTACCTAAAAGATCTGGATTCATATCTGTGCTATAATATCACGAACTGCTGTTGTCAAAGGTGTTTAAGAGTAGTCATTCCCAACAAAACTGAAGTACTTAGCTACATTTGCAGATCTCTATATATTCATCCATAGAAAGTAAAGTGGGAAAACCAGTGATTTGCTATGCCAATGAGTAGAAACATGAAAAAGTACAATGTACTGAAATCCCATGGGCAAGGTGACCATATAACTTCAAGAGTTAGAAGTGGTCTTCAAAGAGATTATTTGTTCTTTAGCCTTCTTTCCCATCTCCTCATGTCCTAACCTGATTATATGCCTATTTTTTTGACAAATCATAAAATACAAACTTCTTAGGATGCAAAACAGTGGCAGCTTTGCAGTGCAGCATAGAAATTAATCTAGCAGTAATCTTATTTCAAAAAATAACTTGTCAGCTATTTAAAAACTTTACCAATTGTACTGAATAAAATATCATGAAGAGTGGTGTTAAAAATACACAGCTTCAAAGGAAAAAAAATAAGAAAATGGTGATTTGTATTTTTTATATCACAGAGAAAAGAGAAAAATGGTGGTTTATTTTTTTTAACAGTTTTAATGATAACATTATAATGTCTTATGTCCAAATGAGGAGGTAAGAACTTACTCCCTAACTTGTGTATTAAACTTCAGAAAGTAAACAGCTAAATCTAAGATTGTCTGGATTACAAATTACTTCATCATCTTCACATGTGTGTGTCTTTGTCAGCTCAACATTAGACAGACATTGAACTAGTAAATTCCTAGGAGCAGCACTTCACTGCATTTCTTATAATTGTTTTTTTTGCTTGTTTGTTTCAGCAACTGACACAGGTAAGTAAGGTAAGAGGTGCCAGCAGTATTTGTTTTCCCTGTTAATTTTGTGTCCATGATTCTTAGCATTACCTGAGAGATCATTTATCATTTTTGAGATATGAGTGATATGACTGCGCATTTTCAACTTTTAAACCATGTACAATGTGCTGGATACCTCAGTGAAGTCACAATTTAAAGAGAAAATTACCTATCTTGTAAGGCTTAGATGAAGTCATCTAGCTCACTCACCTCACACACATGCCTTATTTTGGGAAGTTATATGAGGAAAACAGAATTCAGAAATAAACTGACAATAAGAACTTTAAAAGAAACAGTTTTCTGTTAAGAGCTGAAATTTGTATTTGAAAGTTATTATCTATCATCAGATCTGGTTAATAGATCACTGTAGAGTCATAATGAAGATGTACATATTAGGACTGTAAGACTATGACCACAGCTCTTAAATGAACTTAAAACTGACTCTTAACTAGACATTACTAGAAATGTAGCAACTGTGATTAACAGATGTTTCTAGAGTCCACTCTAGAATGGAGTGTGTTGTCATTGTGTACCTATGTTTTCATTTTCTAGATCCTGAAATATCCCTTCTTTTTTTTAACTTAGCTATGGTGCTTTAGAGAGGATGTACTGTGCAATAGCACCAACAACAGCTGATTACTGCATGCTTTCCAGTGACTTTCATATTATACAAAAATCAGAGTTTCATTTTAAACATAAAATCACATTTAATCAGAAAAATATAGAAAGCATCAGGGAGGTTCTTTTCATATTCTTTGAAGTAGAAAATCAACAATACTTCATCCAAAAGGTTGAAATGTATCCTAAAGTACTTGCAGTATGATTTTGAAAATACTGTGTACTGTAACAAGCTTAGTTTCAAGGGCTTTTTTGCTCTCTTAGGTCCCTTTGACATTGAATCATTGTATCCGACATCATAAATCACAATGGCCCTGGTTTGTATAATCAACAAAATCCTACATGGAGATGTAACTTTAGAATTTAGTATTTGCCTAGTTTTAATTATACACAGTTCATACAGGGTCTACCATATTTCTCAGTACACTCTCCTTCGAAACTCCTTGTTAATGTAGAGAAAAGTGACACATCCAGAATTATCCTTCTCTGCACTGACATTCCTAAGCATCTATTATTTCACTTCCTAATCTCTCTGACATTTGCTCCTGCGTATAATATTCCCATATTATTTTCTGGCCTTCAGTGCATCTATCTCTTTCCTTTGCAAAATATCCTGGTGATTCCTGTTTCCAGATAGTCTGAATGAAAACATGCCTTTTGTGATTTAAAACCCCTACAGGTGATGTCATTTTCAGGGTGGAGGGTATGTGAGAGGTTGCTTTTTATAGCATACAACAGTGATGATAACACAATTGACTGCAGATTCTGCAAATCACAGAAAAATAGCTACAACAGCAAGCCATGCTTTTTCTTTGCTTTTTTGTTTGTTTGTTTTTGTTTGTTTGTTTTTGGATTTTTGGGGGTTTTTTTATTTGACTGCAGTTAAGTGACAAATGTGCATAAGAGAGATGGTTCCTTTCATCCAGCTCATAAATTTTGCTTTATATATTGTCATCTTGTAGAAAAGATTTCTATCCAGACATGCATGCATACACACAATCACAGACATATTAATGATTACTGACTGGGGAATGGACACATCATGACTCATTTGCCATGGATTATTTGATGTGCAATCTCTTGCTTAACAGTAAGCGACACACATAAGCAGGTTACGTACCAACAAGAAATATTTTGTTATTTTTCCTTGAATAAACAGAGCTGCCAGTTCACAAATCAAAGGAATCTGTTTTTATTACAGTGATGCTTAGAGAAATCTCTTTATTAGTTTAGATCTCCACTGATACAGGTGTGCAGCAACTCCTCGTAGTAATATGTCTGAATTTTTTTTTCTCGAGGACATGTAAACTGCATGTCACCCTGGTTCTCACTGATCTCTGAAGATGTATGAGACTTTCTCAGAACTAATGCAAAAATTAGTGTTCCTGTCTTTGACTTGACTATTACACTATTTGTCCTTTTTGTTTTCTGCTAAAGCTTTCTCATACAAAAATTATTTAAAACTAGTCTCTTTCTGATCAAGGTTTCCTCATCCTGAATGCATGCTTAGTCTTTCCACTCCATATTCTTAAATAGCTTGAGAACTTTCAAGCAGCTGAGGTCATTGTGATTCACATAATTGTTCTTTGTTGTACTCTGTGAAGGAGATTATATGAGGGCAAACTGGAATTCCTGGATATCACATTTCTCACAATTGAAGGGCTATCTCCTTGAATAAAAAAAGCAATAAGGCTATCTGAAGTGACCTTGGCAATTGTTCATGTGCTTTAAGACATTATACAATTAAACATGAGTTCAGATCAAGAAGTCTTAGAAAAGCACAAGAATCAATTTCAAGCCCAATAATGTCTGTGAACTGATCAAATTTTGCTGGATGAAGGATACATTTTCTGAAGTACTGCTCTATGCATCGAAGTGTTTGATTAATAGTTTCCTGTATGATTTAACCCTGTCTGATGTAACGCTACATTGTTATCAGCTGCTGAGCTGTTAATATACTAAAATTAAATACATGGAATGAAAACAAGTTGCTGTTCACTAGGGATAATTCTTAGTAAGTACAGACAAATAATAAAATACAAGGAATCTCATTATAGCTTAATGAATAATATGAATACAACTACTCGCTAGTAGATAACAGATAAAATATTCAACACCATATAGTAAAAAAATATTCTAAATATTTTTCATTCCTTTTACCTCGATGAAAAGGAGATATGTAATTTAGTTCAACGGAAAGAGTCTGTCTTCCCTCTTTAAAAACATTTTGATGCAGTTCCTTAATGAGAGAAAGATTTCTCTAAGCTTCCAGACTGCTAGTTTTCAGAAAATAAGATACTAGATAGTTGAAGGAAACTGCAATACCAGTCAAGCGAGAAAGGTATCACAGAGACTGAACTTCATTCTTGTCATGGTTTAGGACCAGGGTGGCCCTTTAGACCTATAACAGACACTCTCCGTTAACTCTCCCCCCCCCCCCCATCCCCAAAGGGGAAGAGAAGGGAAATAAGGGAGAGGAAATGAAACTAGAACAGCTTTAATGAACATAAAAATAATAATAATAATAAAAATGGAATATATGCAAATATATGCAAAACCAGTATTGAACCTTACCCCCAACTTCATGGCAATTACATCACCATCACCACTGATGCTATGGAGCAGGCACTGTGGGAGACCCAGACTGCATCTAACAGCAGATGGGAGCTGTGTTCAGGAGCTGGGTTCTGGTACTGGATTCAGGAACACAACAATTGGGATCAAAGGCAGAAGGAAAAGAGACCTTTTCAGGTGCTCCAAGGCAGTAACTGAAATAGGATCTGAGCCAAGCAAAGGAAGCTGTCAAAGTGGTCCAAGACGGAATAAGAGCTAAAGACCCTCCAGATCCCTCAGCCTTATACTGAATATGATGTATATGGGCTGGAATACCTCTCTGGTCAATTTAGGGTCACCTGTCCTCTCCACTCCTCCCTGCAGGTTCGGCCTTTCACTTTTCTGAACCCCTCAGTGTGATACATAAGATCCAGCAGTGGCCTGGGTCTGCACACCAGTCCTTGGTAGTAACTCTAAACATGGGCTGTTATCACTGCTGGAAGCAGACACTGCTTGGGAAAACAGGCTGCTTAGTTCAGAAAGTGCAGTTAGTTAGAAGAACTGATCTGAAAAGTAAAATCACTGAACAGAATTAGTTCTGTTCTCACTCAAACCAAGACATCAAAGCTTTTTTTTCTGATAACATCCCCAAAATAACATGCTCAGTATCTACTTTCACCAAAAGATGAAGAGGACATACAATATAATTGCTGAAAAAGACAGGAAAGGAAAACCAGTATTTTTTTATAAGGACAAGCAAAAACTTTTAAGGGCAAAACCACACAATAAATAACAAAAATTTCATCCACACTTCTTGGTTTCAGCACTTGTTATACTTTAAAGTGAGGAACATATTTTCCACTTGCATGTATGCCCCCACTGCAGTCACTAAGATGCTGTGCTGGGAATGGGACCGGGGTCAGGTCCCAGCTGGGCACACAAGCCCCCTTCCACCACCTCCAGCCACACTCTCTTTTGCTGTAAGTAGCAGTTCCCTCTGTGCCCGATCTGACAATCTACAGAAAGGACCAGTCAGTCAACTGTTAGATGAATATGCTACCTGCTTAACCGTGTCAGCCTCTGGAGTCATGCATCCCACATTCATTAAAATTAACCAGCTGGCAGTGGGGGAAGAGTCTAGGAGATGTATATGTGACCCAAGGTGTAATATAAATGGGCTGCTCTGGATTTTCCACAGGTGTAGGAAGGGAAAACCTAAATAAGAAAGGCAAGGTTCTCTCTCAGAGGTAATCCTAAACAAATACTAAATGAAGGCATTGTTCATTCTGCTGTTCTGCTACTGAAAAAGGTGTTGCCCTTGGAATAAGACAAAAAGAGAATATACTGACGACTAAGTGGTATTTAAAAGAGCCCTAGAGACTTTCTGAGAAGAACATATTCAGCCAGCATCTTAGTCAAATTCTATTTTGGGAATATACATCATGTGTACAGAGACATATAGGGCAGGGTGATAGATCAGTAAACTCTCTCTCTCTCTCTCTCTCTCTCCCTCCCTCTCCCCCTCCCCCCCCCTCTCTCTCTCTCTCTCTCTCCCCCTCTCTCTCTCCTCCTCTCCTCCTCTCCCTCTCTCTCCCCCTCCCTCTCTTCCCCTCTCCCTCTCTCCCTCTCTCTCCCTCTCTCTCTTTCTTCCCCCCACCTTGCTGAGTTTGCGTGTTGTTGCATCTATCCGCTCCAGATAAACAGTGACAGCCATGTGGTTTATTTGTTACATCTCACTGCCTGTTGCTGTTAGTGACAAGTAAGAGAGCCATGACTAAAGACTTTAAAGCACCCACTTCTCTATCACATTCCTTTGTTTAGTCCACTCTTTTCCTGCTGATTTTTACCCAGCCTTACTCTCCCTTTCTGTCACATTATTTACCTCTTTTTTTAGTCATTTGGGTCCTGCCATTCCCAGATTGACCTTATGTTATCTACCCAGTGATCCACCTATGGTGGCCTGTCATATTTCATATAATATTTTTTTCTGCCTTTCATTACATATGCACATTGTAGGCAGATATTTGTTCTTCTGATTGTGGTCTGACCAGAAAAGTAGAAAATAGAAAAAAAGCCACCCTACTCTGCAAGATCATATTAGCATGTCAGAAAACCTGAGTTTCTAAATTTAGATTCTCAGTAAAATTTATGAACTTAGGCTCAGAACTGCACTAAGGCAGATACCCAGCTTCACCCCTACCCCAGTATGAGTAGAGCAGAATGAGCTTGTATGAATAACCATTGCACTTGCCTATAAGGTAGTTAGAACATAATGAAAACTTGACTGCTAACTAGGATCATCCTGAAGAAGAGACCCCATCAGTACTATGCAGTATTTGCCTGTATTGCCTTACAGACATATAAAATAAACTCTGCCTTTACAATACCCTGACATGTAGCATAAAATAATTGACTTCTGCTGTGTTTGTGATCATGGCAGTCCCAGATCGTTTTCTGTGATTTCTCTGACTACTGGAGTATTTGTCTTCTGAAGCCATTTATTTGCTTCTTTCTATTGATAGCATTTTGTTACTGTCTCACAAAATTACATACTGTAAGATTTTAGAACTACTTTTCATTTCTGTCAAGTCTCTTGAATCCTGACCCTATCCTCCAAAGTGCTTACAAACCTCATCTTTGTTTTTGACATCTCAGATTTTATGCTGTGTTCCTGTGCTCATTCAGTTGTGGAGTTCAGCGGCCTTTGATCACTAGGAAAGGCTATTTAAAATAAATAAAAGGGAATAAAATATTTGTCACATAATATAGTGATATTACATGCATTTTTCATTAGTTTGAAGCTCTGTATATTGTGTAGGACATGAGTCTTTGCAATCATACATTTTCACTTGTGTTTAATTTTTGTATTCTCAAAATAATATCAGGATGGAAAAATATGGATTGTATTATGTGTGATGTGAGGCTAAAAAGTTGATGAGGTCTGTCACAGAAAAGTGTTTTACTGACTATACCTGCTAATTACACCACAGATATTTCATAGTTTGTGCACTGTGCTTTTTTACGGCTCATTCTTCTATGTCTCTCCCTTCCTTGAGTTCACCTGATTTAATAATCCAGATAGACAAGTGTCCTTACATCTGTTGCCTTCTCTAGAAATGATCTCCTCATCATTTTCCAAGATTAAGTCCCTAATAAATATATTAAAAATATATATATAAATAAAAAATTCATGGTCCTGTGACTGTGATAGCACAGTATATGTGAACAATAAGCACTATTACATGGGGAAAGCTGACATACATGATACAGAGAGAAATTAATCTCACTAGTGCTGGAGAAAGACAGCTAATCTCCTCAGGGCTGCTTGCAGCTTCTTTTGCAAAGTATTTCTGTCTGTATTCAGTTATTGCCTACACTGCGTACAGGTGAGGATTGTTATAGTTTGTTCCGAAGCAGCTGAAATAACTTCACGAGATTGTAATGTATTTCACGTCATTACATATATTGCATAAAAGGGTAAAGTAATTTGGCAGAAAATAAACCCCTTTGCATTCTGGCTTGTCCTCAAATATAAGATGGGCTGGGAGCAGCTAGGCTTAGATTTTTGAGTGATGTCCAATTTGGCATTATTAGTCTAGTTGCGTTCAGTATATCTGAACTCTCACAGCTCTGGATTTGCTAACAGGACACTGCACTCCCCGGCTAGTTGTACTGCATAGTTTCACGCTGCCAGTAAGGAGCTGGCGGTGCCCAATGAGAGGCTCTGTGACTAGCAGCATGAACAGTGCAGTTGAAAGCAACAGAAGTACAGGTTCTTGTGGATTGCTGGTGATAAATTCACTGTCTGCAAAGCACGTGCAGATATACAAAATGTGTTATATTAAAGAGCAGCTCAGTAAAATTTCTAAGTTTCCCAGGGAAATGCTCAGAAAGCCTGGAAAGTTCATCCTGTCTAATGCTTCCAGGGGTCAGAGATGGTCAGCAATAGTATCTGCCCTGATTTGTCCATGATGATATCTTCCCTGACATCCCTCCTTACATGAATCATTTTTATCATAATTTTTACCTTTATGGTGGAGCTTGAGTTACTCTAGACATAATGTAGTGGGTCTGTCTGAGCTGCTTTTCCCCATCCAGCCCTCATGCTGCAGCACTGGGAGCTGGAGGGGGTTGATAACACACCCGTGTTATGACTGCCAGTGCTCACATGGCACCAGAGGATGGGGGGCAGGACGGGGGAGAAGATACAACCAACCTGAGCTGACCAGTGGGCTATTCCATACCATATGATGTCAGCTCAACTATAAAGGGAGAGGGCAGGAGGAGGATGGTGGGGCATTCTGCTTTGTCCTCCAAGCGGCTGCTACGTGTTCCTGGAGCCCTGCTTCCTGCACTCGGCCTGACATCGCCTGTGGATGGGAAGTAGAAAATAACACCTTATCTATCATAACCCACACCCCTGTGCTTTGCGTCTTATTCTCTCCCTGCGTGCTGTGCTGAAGGGGGTCAGGGGGAGTGATAGAAGGGCTTGGTGGGCACCTGGTGCCGTGCTGGGGTCAACCCACCACAGTTCCTTTTGGCGCCCAACGTGGGGCACGAGCAGCTGCTTGCTTGCTTTGCGCGCTTGTTTGCTTTGCTTTAGATACTAGTAGCAAACTCCTGTGCAGGCCACGGAGTTTGCGTGCACCCGCTTATCTGGTGTTTTTCTAAAATGTTTTCTGAAACAATGTCTATTTGCTTGGCTTTTGCACTGATAGCTTCAATGTGCTGGTGAAGCTTCTGTCTCGGGAGGATGAAGGGCCTCAGGAGCACCCTGGCGCAAACAGTAACGATGTGTTCCACACTGGCACTGGTGGCTTTGCTGTGTTGGGGGGGCTACCTTGGGGAGAAAATGATTGAATCTATCTCTCCCTTTCTACCGGAAATTGATGTAGATGATTTATTTGTGCATGCTCCCAAGGTCCTCGTCCACCCTTATGTGAGCTTTGGGATACTGCTAATCAATATCGTTGTCCTAATCCGGGTTGTGTGTAGTCTGGTCCCAGTTTGGCCTGAGAGGAGACAAGTTTCAGGTGGGGTGGCACCGAAATGTGCCCTGAGACGGCCTGTCCCTGGGTGGCAAGGGGTCTGGCAGGATTTGGGCAGGTTCCTAGGACGGCTGTCACCTCCAGTAGCCTGGGACTTTAATCCTGAACAGGCAAGCAACCCTGGCAAGCTGACACAGCATCTAATAGAAGGGTGCCTTGTCTACCCCGATGAGAACCAGCAGCTCTTAGCACTGTACTGGGGCCTGGCCTGTGCCTATCAAGCCACAGTTGAGTACTCTCAGAAGACTGTGGTTGAGGCAGGGACCCAGACTACATCTGAAGACACCGGAGTTGAGATAGGGACGGCAACCACAACTGCCAAAGTAGCCCCAGTAGTGAAAAAGAAGCAGTGGACAAGGAGAACAACAGGCCCCTACCCTCGGTTAGTGAGGGATGTGGAAGAGAAGGAAGAACACGACCAACAAGCTGGGCCCTCAACAGGAAGACAGAAGGAGGGGATGACAGAATTGAAGCAAGAGGCAGAGACCACCCGGTCCCTGATTTTGTCAGAACTTAGAGACCTGAGGAAGGATTACAGCTGCCAGATAGGGGAACGGATTGTTACCTGGCTGCTTCAATGCTGGGATACTGGGGCTGATACCCAACAGCTGGAAGGTAAGGAAGCCCAACTGCTGGGCTCCCTTGCTAGGAATCGTGGCATTGAAAGAGGGATTGGAAAAGAGGCAGCAATTTGCAGTTTCTGGAGACGGCTCCTTTCAAGTGTTAAAGCAAGATATCCATTCAAGGAAGACTTAATGAATGCCACCTCCTCAGGAAAATGGTCTACTGCTGATGAAGGTATCCAGTATCTGAGGGAACTAGCAGTACTGGAAGTAATCTATGGGGATTTAGATGATGATGAGCATCCTAAAGATCCAGAGGATGTTCAGTGTACAAGGGCCATGTGGAGGAAAGTGATTAAGAATGCGCCAGCATCATATTCTGCCAGCTTGGCAGCAATGTATTATCCACAAATGGATAATCCAACCATGGAAACTGTTGCTTCCTGGCTTCAGAACTTTGAAGAGAGTCTTGGTACCTCCACGTCCCTAAGGGCTAGTGCCTTGGATATCAGCAGTCCCCCAAGGAATCAGCCAGTCAGAGGGAAAGGGAGCCCGAGGCGTATGCCACGTGGTGCACTCTGGTTCTTCCTGCGTGACCAGGGGGAGGATATGTGGAAGTGGGATGGTGAACCAACTTTTAAGCTAGAAGCCCGTGTACAGGAATTGAGAGGGAAGACAGCCGTTAAAGAAGGGCCATCCAAGAAGACCATTAATGCAGTCAGTGTTGAAGCACAAGAAGGCAATCGACGATCTCGCAGATACGGGAAGAATAAAATCAATTCCACCGAGCCTGATGAGGGGACTTCTGGTTTGACACAGCAAGGGTCAGACAGTGAATATTCAGATCAGGAGCAGGAATAGAGAGGCCCTGCCTCTAGCCAGGTGGAGGAAAGGGACAATCGTATTTACTGGACTGTGTGGATCCGATGGCCTGGCACGTCAGATCCACAGAGGTACAAGGCCTTGGTCGATACAGGAGCGCAGTGCACAGTGTTGCCATCAGAATACAGAGGAGCTGAGCCCATAAGTATTTCTGGGGTGACAGGGGGATCTCAGCAGTTGACAGTATTGGAGGCTGAAGTGAGCCTGACTGGTAAGGAGTGGTATAAACACCCCACTGTGACTGGCCCAGAGGCCCCGTGCATCCTTGGCATAGACTATCTTAGGAGAGGCTATTTCAAGGATCCAAAAGGATACCAGTCGGCTTTTGGTGTTGCTGCCTTGGAGGCAGAGGGAAGTGAACAGTTGTCCACCGTGCCAGGTCTCTCAGAGAACCCTTCTATAGTGGGGCTGATGAAGGTTGCAGAGCAGCTGGTGCCAATGGCCACGACAACGGTGCATCGGCGGCAATATCGCACCAACAGAGATTCCCTGATCCCTATCCAGGAATTGATTTGTCAGCTGGAGAGCCAGGGCGTGATCAACAAAACTCATTCACCTTTCAACAGCCCCATATGGCCTGTGCAAAAGTCAAATGGAGAATGGAGATTGACAGTGGACTATCGTGGTCTGAATGAAGTTACACCGATGCTGAGTGCTGCTGTGCCAGACATGCTAGAACTTCAGTATGAGCCGGAGTCCAAGGCAGCCAAGTGGTACACCACGATTGACATTGCTAATGCATTTTTCTCCATTCCCATAGCACCAGAGTGCAGGCCACAGTTTGCCTTCACCTGGAGGGGAGTCCAGTACACCTGGAATCGATTGCCCCAGGGGTGGAAACAGCCCCACCATCTGTCACAGACTGATTCACACTGCACTGGAGGAAGGTGGGGGTCTGGAGCATCTCCAGTACATTGATGACATCATCGTATGGGGCAACACAGCAGGAGAAGTCTTCGAGAAAGGGAAGAAAATAATTGAAATCCTCCTGGAAGCCGGTTTTGCTATAAAGCGAAGCAAGGTGAAGGGGCCTGCGCAGGAAATCCAGTTCCTTGGAATAAAATGGCAGGATGGGCGTCGACACATTCCGATGGACGTGATCAATAAGATAACAACAATGTCTCCACCAACCAACAAAAAGGAGACACAGGCTTTCCTGGGTGCTGTGGGTTTCTGGAGAATGCATATTCCAGATTACAGCCTCATTGTGAGCCCGCTCTACCATGTGACCCGGAAGAAGAATGACTTTAACTGGAGCCCTGAACAGCAACAGGCCTTTGAACAAATTAAACAGGAGATTGTGCATGCTGTAACCCTTGGGCCAGTCCGGACAGGACCAAATATCAAAAACATACTCTACAGCGCAGCTGGGAAGAATGGTCCTACCTGGAGCCTCTGGCAGAGGGCACCTGGGGAGACACAAGGTCGACCTCTGGGTTTTTGGAGTCGAGGATACAGGGGATCTGAGGCCAACTATACTCCAACGGAAAAGGAGATACTGGCAGCATATGAAGGAGTTCGAGCTGCCTCAAAAGTGATCGGAACAGAAGCACATCTCCTCCTGGCACCCCAACTGCCAGTGCTGGGATGGATGTTCAAAGGGAGAGTCCCAGCTACACACCATGCAACTGATGCCACATGGAGCAAGTGGATTGCATTGATAACACAACGGGCTCAAATAGGGAACCCCAGTCGCCCAGGGATCCTGGAAGTGATCACAAACTGGCCAGAAGGCAAAGATTTTGGGATGTCGCCAGAGGTAGAGGTGAAACGTGCTGAGGAGGCCCCACCATACAACACATTATCAGATGATGAAAAGCAATACGCCCTGTTCACTGATGGGTCTTGTCACATTGTGGGAAAACATCGACAGTGGAAGGCTTCTGTGTGGAGTCCCCTACGACAAGTCATTGGAGTTGCCGAAGGACATGGTGAATCCAGTCAGTTTGCAGAAGTGAAAGCCATCCAACTAGCCCTAGATATTGCCGAACGAGAAAAGTGGCCAGTGCTCTATCTCTACACTGACTCCTGGATGGTGGCAAACGCCCTGTGGGGGTGGTTGCAGCAATGGAAACAGAGCAACTGGCAGCGCAAAGGCAAACCCATCTGGGCCGCTGGGCTGTGACAAGACATTGCTGCTCAGGTAGAGAACCTGGTGGTGAAGGTGCACCACGTGGATGCCCATGTGCCCAGACGCCAGGCCACTGAAGAACATCAGAACAACCAGCGGGCAGACCAGGCTGCCAAGGTGGCAGTGGCTCAGGTGGATCTGGATTGGCAGCGGAAGGGTGAATTATTTATAGCGCGATGGGCCCATGACACCTCAGGTCATCAAGGAAGAGATGCAACGTATAGATGGGCTCGAGATCTAGGGGTGGATCTGACCATGGAGGCTATCACAGAGGTCATCCACAAATGTGAAATATGTGCTGCAGTCAAACAAGCCAAGAGGTTAAAGCCCCAGTGGTATGGAGAACGTTGGCTAAAATATAAATATGGAGAGGCCTGGCAGGTTGACTACATCACTCTCCCACAAACCCGCCAGGGTAAGCGCCATGTACTTACAATGGTGGAAGCAACCACTGGGTGGCTGGAAACGTACCCGGTGCCCCATGCCACTGCCCGGAACACCATCCTGGGCCTTGAGAAGCAGATTTTTTGGCGTCATGGTACTCCAGAAAGAATTGAATCAGATAATGGAACTCATTTCCGAAATAGTCTCGTGAATGCCTGGGCCAAGGAGCACGGCATCGAGTGGGTGTATCACATCCCTTATCATGCACAAGCCTCTGGGAAGATTGAAAGGTACAATGGGCTGTTAAAAAAAACATTAAAAGCATTAGGGGGTGGGACCTTTAAACAATGGGACAAACATCTAGCAAAGGCCACCTGGTTAGTTAACACCAGAGGATCTGTTAGCCGTCCTGGCCCTGCCCAAACAAAACCCCTGCCTGTTGTGGGAGGAGATAAGGTCCCTGTAGTGCACACCGGGAGGTGGTTGGGGAAGGCAGTGTGGATAGCTCGACCTTTGGGAAAAGGCAAACCCCTTTGTGGGATTGTCTTTGCTCAAGGACCTGGATATACCTGGTGGGTAATGCGGGAGGATGGTGAGACCCAGTGTGTACCTCAAGGAGATTTGACCTTGGCAGAAAGATAATCTGGAATGTGAGTTGTATGTTGCAGGAAGTGATGCTGTAGAAGGAGATGGAATAACAGAAAGTGAATTTGGTGAAGGACCAAGATCTAGCCGGTGTTGGTGCCCAACAATCAGACGTACTGCTTCTGTCCAGAACATCCAGCTTGACAGATGAGACTCAAGTCATCGACTCAAGGAATCTCATGGAATGAGGAACTATCTGTTAAAGGACTGGGGATAGGAGTTGATGATAATGTATTGGTTGGCTTTAGAGATGGTTTAAGTATGTATCATGTGGGGCCTGAGCATGATGCAAATGGTATGGAATAAGGGGTGGAGATTGTAGTGGGTCTGGCTGAGCTGCTTTTCCCCATCCAGCCCTCATGCTGCAGCACCGGGAGCTGGAGGGTGTTGATAACACACCCGTGTTATGACTGCCAGTGCTCACATGGCACCAGAGGATGGGGGGCAGGACGGGGGAGAAGATACAACCAACCTGAGCTGACCAGTGGGCTATTCCATACCATATGACGTCAGCTCAACTATAAAGGGAGAGGGCAGGAGGAGGATGGTGGGGCATTCTGCTTTGTCCTCCAAGCGGCTGCTACGTGTTCCTGGAGCCCTGCTTCCTGCACTCGGCCCGACATCGCCTGTGGACGGGAATTAGAAAATAACACCTTATCTATCATAACCAACACCCCTGTGCTTTGCGTCTTATTCTCTCCCTGCGTGCTGTGCTGAAGGGGGTCAGGGGGAGTGATAGAAGGGCTTGGTGGGCACCTGGTGCCCTGCCGGGGTCAACCCACCACACATAAATACCTTTATTATGATTGGCGTAAATTTCTCTCACTTTGCTTTTAAAGGTATAGCTGAAGGAAATTCAAAGTGCAAGCTCACTGAGGGGTGGTCACGCTTTGGAGGCTGGTAGCCTTTGGGATGGACACGTGTTTTGGTATTATAATGACATAATGAGCGAAGTTCACACAAAGGACAGCATTTTGTTTAAAAATGACAGAATATTGGACCAGGGTGTAAACAGGCAGCTTATCAGTCCTGTGGTACCATTGAGTTCCCATCTCTGCCATGATTCACAGAGCCTAGCCATGGAGTCTTCACTCCACTCCACCAACTGTGTTGTTTGCAGGCAGTGTTGTCCAGGCAATCACTGAGGAATGGATTCCTTTCATAACATTTGCACTCCACCCTGGAAGCTTCTTTGATATTGTATCTATCCTTAATGTGTGAACAGTGTTGTACCTTTAATATGATTTTATTTTCTAACTTACTTCCAGTCATTATTCCACAACAGAGTAGAATAATAATAATAGAATAAGAATAATAATATAATAGAATAATAATAATAATAGAATAAGAATAATAGAGATAATCTTCAATGAACAAGGACATTGGCCCATCCAGTCTAAATTGGAGATTATATGTGTGAAGAGATTATCTAACTGAAGCCCTTCTGTAGCCCATGAAAACTACCTTTTACTTATTTTCCTGTCTGTAAACAGTGTAGGACTGACACAAGACATGTATTTTGCCTAGGTACCCAATGTTAAGTAGGCTGAATCAGAGTCTACATCTTCAACATTCCTCTGATAGTGAAGTAAATGTAATGTTTAATTTGCCTTGCTGCTATGCTTAACAATTTGTAATCAGTGTGTTTATTATTAAATAACTAAGATGATCTAAGTCCTAATTTTTTAAAGGAGCATTCAGGAAGAAGGCACTAAAACTCTGCATGATTACGCATCACTCAGAAATATTCTAGGTGATCTTATGTGGCTTCTCTAATCACCACAAGGACTACTTCATATGCAATAGACAGCTGGAAAACATGATGATAACACACTAATTTTGAAACATCTAGTCATCCCGTGAAAATTCTCCACAGAGTTTGATTAAACTCTGGATAATCAAATGACCTTGACAGAATCCTTTCAACCCGTGGGCATTTGAAACACTGACAGGTGATAAAATATCAGCAAGATACTCAGTCTCAAGACACTGGTCAACTTTCCTCAGAACTTGAAACACCTATGACAGAAGAAAAAAAAAGAAAATAGGGAAATAAACAAACAGGAGGTCAGTACCTTATGTATGGAGAGGAAGTACCTTTAGTATTCTAAGAACTTTTCCTCTTCTTAATTCTCAAGTCTATTTCATCGAAAAATCAGACTGGTTCTGTGACTGTAGCTATGATTTATACATATACATATAACTTAACTGTATTTCTATTCTCTCCCTAAATAGGATGTATTGAGTATTATTATCCACAGTGAACTCCTGGGTACATTGACACTTGAATCAAAGAGTTCAAGTCCAACTACAGTTACTTAAAAATCTACATTACTATTTGCCAAGAGCTGTGAATAGGACTGTGTTCATGCTTAAATGCACGCATACATGTGGCAGGGTTTCCCTGTTTGAGATTGGACAGGATGTTATCTTCATCAAAGAAGAAGGAAAGGAGAATAGTTGTTGAAAACTGGGAAAACCTAGAAAAATATTTGACAATAGAACTCCTTAGCAAAGAAAAAGGTTTTACACAATGGACCCTCTCAGTAAATAAGAAGGTTTCAGACACTTCTGGCCATGTTAAATTCCTCCCACACTTCCTTGGGCAGAAGTCCAAAGTCAACACGATTGTACATTGGTTGTTAAGTGACTATCAAAGTAGACCAAAATCCGTGACCTTTCTGAACTCTGTAAGTATGTCGTCAGCTTGTAAACTAGAGTTTGGAGTTACAAGCATTACCAGCAGTAGATGCTTAGCCCTTAATCAGTTTGCAGGTAATCCGTACCAAATCCCTGTTCATGCTGATGTCAGTGAATGCTGTAAGATAGTTTAAATGTTGATGTTCACGCTGTCTGCTGAAAGCTCTTCAAGCTTAATGCTAGAGACTTTTTTGATTATTGTATGTTGTACTCTTTTACAGATTTCAATTAACATCCCCTTCATTTGAAACACTCTGACTGTGCTTGCATTCACAGAGGAGGAATTGAGGTGCTGCATTCATCTGTCTCTTGTTTGGTTTAGGAGCATGCAAAATTATTGTGACTATGGAAATGTTTTGTTTAAATAGTATGAAAAGATGCCCAAATATAATGAAATAGAATGCATTCAGGTTTCATTACACTTCCTGTGAGCCGAACACTGACTGTGGTTGAGGCACCATAGACCAGGTATTCATATGGAATCTCAACAACTTAACATCTGCTTGTGTGATGTGCTCAGATACCTTAGTATCAGCAGATCCTTAGTAAAGCACTACAGGTAGCTGTAATCTCATGAAACACAGCTAACCCACCTTATACATTTATACATTAGTAACCATAAAGAAATAGATCTTCATTGAAATATTTTTGTATCTCATCTTCATTTAACTCTGTACAGCCTGAAATAGATAAAACTTCAAGCACTTGTTAAATAAAGTGTTAGTTATGGTAAATTCTTTAACTAAAACTTTTGTCTTTTAAAGTGTTCCCAGGTCTTTGATCTGTGCATTGAAGTCCAAAACAAAAATAACCGTGTCAGTTTCTAGTCAGTTGAAATAATGCCTTTTGACAAATCCAAATTTTTTATGTTTTGTTTTATAAAAAGCAAAGTAGTAACTTCAAAACACAACTAAAATAGAAACTTTCCTGAAATTTGTAATTATGTTTGTTGACAATGCAGTCCATCTTTGTGAAACAAACCTGTCATACTTTTTTTTTACATTAAAAAAATAGGGGTTCATTTTTTAATTAGAAAGCTGTTGAAAAGATATTTCTCAGTTGTAATTTAGGGTCATAGAAAAGATATGGTAGCTGAGGTAACAGATTTTCCCTGACTCCACTGTCATGGGGAAGTTGGTGGGATGAGGACAAGCATTACGTGCCTCCTTCTTCTTGGGACAGCATATGGCATAAGCTGTGTGTTAAGGATATAGTGGATATATAAAATAGCAAAAGTTCATAATGCATATACAAGAGCATAAAATGCATACAAAACTCCTGTTCCCTTTATGAATACACCATGGCCAATTCCTGTGAATATATTTGACAAAATTAGTTATTAAGTTCAGCTCTGAACACTCCACATGAACAAAAAAAAACAAACCAAACCAAAACAAAACAAAACAAAAAAACCCATCATCTAGCTATTACCAAGTTTTCTTTCTTATTCTTTTTCTAACTGTGAATACAGATGTGGATTTCTCAGGGGCGCCATCCAAACTGTTGTCATCTGCTATCAATGAAATACCACACACTGGAACCCAGCAGCTACTTGACAGCCCCCAACCACACCTTGTGAAATTGGAGTTTCAGTAATATGGGAAGAAATATAAATAAGATAATTCAAACTACAGCTTCTACATTCAGAGAGAATTAATCATTTGAGATCTGAATGAGGATCTTGGCTGCTAAGAGCAACTAAGTGGTGCCTGCCAGATCTAGATCTGTAGTTCAGTGGCACTCGGAAATCTCTCAGTTACTTAAGAAGAGTTAAATTTGTGGGAAGGAAGTATTTTACCTGGTGTACATTCATTGGCCCAGATGTACAAATCGAAACCACAGGTGGCTCTTACACTGATTAGAAGCAAGATGTGCTCTGGCTTTGAGTCTAGGTTTTTGGATGCCTAATAAAGCAAAGACTCAAGTGAAAATTTTGCAGTGGCAGACACGACATTTGTGCCTTGACACTCAATTCATTGGAGTGCAGAATTGTCCTGGTTTGAGTGAGAACAGAACTAATTCTGTTCAGTGATTTTACTTTTCAGATCAGTTCTTCTAACTGCGCTTTCTGAAGTTAGCAGCCTGTTTTCCCAGGCAGTGTCTGCTTCCAGCAGTGATAACAGGCCATGTTTAGAGTTACTACCAAGGACTGGTGTGCAGACCCAGGCCACTGCTGGGTCTTGTGTATCACACTGGGGGGTACAGAAGAGTGAAAGGCCGAACCTGCAGGGAGGAGCAGAGAGGACAGGTGACCCTAAATTGACCAGAGAGGTATTCCATCACATATATGTCATATTCAGTATGAAGCTGAGGTGACAGGAAGGTCAAGCCCCTCTTGGTTCTATTCTTCCGACTTCTTCCTCACTTCTTCAATGGTCAGCATCTGAGTAGAACTTTGTCCATTCTGCTTTTAATCCTAACCTCTGTGTTCCTGGATCCAACACCAGAATCCAGCTCCTGAACATACTTCCCATCTGCCACTGGGCCCAGTCTGGGACTCCCCTGGTGCCTACTCCACAGCATCAGTGGTGATGTAAATGCCATGGAGTGAGGGGTAAGGTTCAGTACTGGTTTTGTGTATATTTGTATATATATTTCATTATTTTTATGATTTCCATGTTCATTAAAGCTGTTCTAGTTTCCTTTTCTAATTAATAAGTCTCTTCCCATTATTCCCTTTCTCTGCCCCTTTGGAGAGGAAGAAGGCTTAACAGAGAGTGTTTGTTATAGGTCTAGCAGGCTGCCCTGACCCTAAACTGTGATATTTGGCTACATCTTTTTTCAAGGTGGGGAGATGTTGTGATTAATTTTATACTACAACCTATAAATTACTTCATGTTCCAGAATCCTATCAACTTGGATTTTGATTATGTATTTTGAAAGTGGAAGGCATATATTCAAAGGAGCATAGGAAAAAATTGCACTACAAGTCTGGTTTTGCATATGCAGTGGGAAAACCAGTAGTGCAAACTGTGGTCTCTAGACAGCTTCCTTTGTGTTTTTCCTGAAGAAAAAGGAAGTAAAGTAAGTGGTTTCACAGAACTTACATATAAAACCTGTTGAAAGTAAAATACATTAAAATGGAGTCTGTTGTATGGTTGAGTTTTTAAGATACTGCTTTCCTGCATCATTGTAGCTTGTGTCAACTAAGCTAATGGCGATCACAGCTGTCTCCAGTGGGAAGGATTTTATACTGCAAAATCTAGCCTTACAGCATAGATACTGACAGTACCTGTATTCCTGATGTGTCAGCATACATGAAAAGTTAAACCAGAGAGAACTTTGACTAAATTACATCATTAAAATATGCTGTTTCATTCAAGACAAAACATATTAAGGAGACCTACTAGTTAGGAAGGAGGTTTCAACTTTAGTTTTTTTTCATTAAGGTAGTCTTCATCCTGTGAGAACACAAGCTTTGAATGTAAGGATTCCTCTCCTTGCTACGCTAGATCAACCAACCTGCTCTGAGACCAAGAACTGTAACACCAAACAAATACTGTAAGAACTCCATATTCCTTGTGTGCACTTAAACACTCTATGGCACTATTACTGTGATTCCAGGTCAAAGAGCCTGTTAGTTTTTTTCCCCTTACTTGAACCATTTGGCTTCAGTGAAAAATGAAATGTTTCTGACTGAATCTTGCCTCTGAAAAACTGATCAAAATCTGTACCTCTCCATTTTTGTATAACCAAAGGGAAACAGCACTTGTTTCACTGTAGAACAAAAAAGAACCTGGAAAGTGAGAGGGCTGCTGTAGAAAGGGATGTCCCTCCTATAGCTTCCTTTCATGCAAAGTCAACAAGCTTACACCTCTCTAAGCTCACTGAAGTGGCAGTCACTTTTGTTATATATCCTGTATTTTTTCATGCATGACAGAGGGACTCCAACGGCTGGGTCAGTGATCTTGAAACCTCTTACAAGTACTCAAAATGAATGGCACAAGAAGGAACTGATTGTTGTAGGTTGACTGTTACTGGACACCAGGTGACCACCAGAGCTGCTCTATCACTTCCCCTCCTCACTGGACAGGGAGAAAAAATGTAATGAAAAGCTCATAGGTTGAGAAAAGGACAGAGAAAGATCACTCACCAGTTACTGTCACAGGCAAACCAGACTCAACTTGAAGAAAATAATTTATTACCAATCAAACCAGATTAGGGTAATAAGAAATAAACCCAAATCTTAAAACACCTTCCCTCCACTCTTCCTTTCTTCCCAGGCTCAATTTTACTCCCAATTTTCTCTACACCACCCCTTCCACCCCATTCCCCCAACAGGGTGGTGGGGAATGGAGGTTGCAGTCAGTTCATCACCATGTTGTCTCTGTCACTCCTTCTTCCTCACATTCTTCCAGCATGAGTCCCACACCAGGTCACAGGTCCTCCCACCAAATCTGCTCCAACATTGGTGCCTCTTTCCATGGGGCCACAGGTCCTGCCAGAAACCTGCTCTACCACGAGCTTCCCACAAGGTCACAGCCTCCTTTGGGCATTCACCTTGTCTGGCATGGGGTCATCCATGGGCTGCAGGTGGACATCTGCTCCACCGTTAACCTCCATAGGCTGCAAAGGACTCTGCTCCTATTCCTAGAGCATGTCTTCCCCCTCCTTCACTGACCTTGGTGTCTGCAGAGCTGTTTCTTTTACATATTCTCACTCCTCTCTCATCCAGCTGTTGTTCTGAGTGTCCAGCCTTGGCCAGAAGTGTAGCCAGTTGTCATTGGCTCTACTGGACATAGGGGAAACTTCTAGAAGCTTCTCGCAGAAACCAGCTCTGTAGTCTCCCTGCTACCACAATCTTGCCACGCAAACACAGTACTCTGACTTACTGGACTTTAAAATAATTTTGAGCTGGGTCTTTTTTTTTGGAATATGGAGTGTGGCTTAACAAAATAAGTAAATAAATATTTGTGAGCTAATTCAAATTATCTCTTCAAATACTGCCAATTCTGTTTCCTGCAACAGAGGCAAGATCAATAGTGCTAAGCAGCAGAAGTGATACAAAAGATTTGATGTCACAGTATTGTGGTAATAATTAAACGCTGGTTAGAAAAAGATTCAACCCTATCCACACTTGCTGAAATTATGAAAATTATGAAATTAGAAATGTCAACAGAGGTATAGTGTTTCCCTGGAGTCTGCAGGAATCCTTTCTGACTTTCTAACAGCGTATTCATCCGTGAGACCATACATCAAGTAATAGGGGAGAAGAACTGCCAGGATCCAATGGATCTGGAACTTTCCCAGTGTACCACTGACCCTGCAGTCAACATTTCTAGCACTTATGCTTTCAGGTCAGTTAGTTGGATCTGCTGAGTTGCCTGGATGAGAACCACCGGAGTTTCAACATGACAGGTACTGAAGCAGACAGTTTTGTGTTCCCTCATTGTGCTGGCTGCATATCAGGGCTTCTGAGGAATTTGGGCAGCCATCCAAATTTAGTGGGACTGGTTTCTTCAGTGTTTGCACAGCAGCAGTCTCTAATAATGCTCTGGAACAGGATTCTGAGTCCAAAGTTTGACCTTAAAAAAAAAAAGAAGGGTTAAAAATCAATATTCAATGAGGTTGGCTTGAAATTCAACTTCTGAATTACTCTATGTAATGGAATTTTCTTGCTCAGACTAGCTCCTACAGTTATTCACAGCAGTTTTTCTATGTGTACAGAAACTTATACTTCAATCATTCGCTAGCATAAATAACTTGCTATTCCCAGGAAAGTCTCATTTATATGAAGTGGAATTGGCAGACACAAATCCAGTGCAATTTAGAACAGGACATTCTGTATATTAGCAGATAAACATAACCACAAGCTAATGGGTGAAAGGAGTTAACAGTTGGTTATCTGTGAAATATATTATCAATATTTAAATAAGTAAAAGCCAGTACTACTTTATCACTTGACTGAGAAATTTTGGGACATGTTATATATGGATGAAGAACTCAACAGTAAGAAGTCAGGAAGTTGATAAGACAATTTATCTTGTAGCTGTCTCCTGTTTGGTTATTATCACCAAACATTTGCAGCTATGTATACTAACTGGAGAAATTCCTGGTGCAGTGTAATTGCTTTTGCCAGTTTGTTTCAAAGTAAAAAGGTGCTGCTGTATCACAGTGAATTTGTTCAGGAAGGTTCCTGCATAGCAACTGCTAACCACTGACGTCCTGCCAAAACTGGAATAGGAAAATTTGTCTCTTTACTTTGTAATAAACTTGACAAGGTTCTGTGCCTGTAAAGGAAGGGAAGAGTTGAAGTTGGGCTGAGAACCAACATCAAATAATTTGCTACGAAACTTGTTTTCTTTTATGGGAAAATAAATAAAAGAAGCTTCTTCCAACTTAAATTTGCCTTAGTTAATTAATCTTTGTCATCTTTGTTAGCTCTATTTTTAAATGGAAACATTTGAGTGTTCTGTACTTCTTTTTCAAGCTCTATTCATGAACTAGAGCTTGAACTAGTTAGGCCTTGCATATTCTTCCAAGTTCTTCCACAATGAAGTCTCAAAGAGCAATATTCACCCTATATACTGCTGAATACAGGGTTAGGACTTCAGTTAGGGCTACCAGTGGTGTTGGTGCTTTCACTCCTGCTGCATTCTCAAGGCTGTCATCTCCAACATCATTTGTTCCATGAGAAACTGAGTAGAAAGTACTAAGACTAGAGTGTGGGGTGGTACATGTTCTGCAAGGGAAGAGGAACTCTCAACACAACTATTAAAACTGTAACTAGACTATATTTATTTACAAATAAGAAAATTAATTTAAAGGATCTGTAATTTTTGGTAGTTTGTGCGGTGACATACTGGTGCTTTAGGTTCAGCTCTTGCTGTCTCTTTCCACACTGATCGTGATTAGTTTTTCACAACTGGTGGGGTTGCAATATTACTGAAGAGCTAAAACTTGTTGTAGAAATAAACATGAAAGATCTAACTAGCTTGAAACATTTACTTATGGAGTTGTACTAACAGCATGGTGTTTTGGCTGTGAAATTTGAAGGACATGAGAAATTGCAAAAATTTGCTGTGAAATTTTGCGGCCATTGTAATCTGGGTTCAGTTACAGCTTTTGCTGTAGTGAATTCAAACCCACATCCATTATGCTGCCCTAGGTACCAGGATATGAGGTTGTTCTGCATGTTCCTGTAGCTTCTTCAAAGGTCAGTAGATAAAATGCCTGAAAGGTGTGCAGACTCTTCCCTTCTCATAAATGCAATGATTACGTCTCTGTCAAATAAGGATGCCACTTGTTTTCTCTTTCTGGGCAAAAATATCTTGAATCCTTTATCTGTGCAGCAGAACAGCTTTAACAGGATGAAGTGGAGAGAATTCCAATACAGAGCAGTCAATAACAGTTGTGGTGTTTCCTTATAGACATGCAAGTTTGAAATCACTCAAGCATGGAAAACGAGTTGAACCTGGCTCTTCTGCTTACTTGTGGATGTTCTTCAGATACACTGTAAAAGGAACAAGAACAGACCTCAGGCAGTGCTTAGAGGGGAAGGAGGAAGCTTCTGGGCTGCAGATCCTGACTTGCAGAGGCACTACATTACAGACTCCCTGAAGCGAGCTGATGTGAGGTTTGTGTGTGTAATCAGATTTTCATGATGGCTATCCCCTGGCAGTCCAGTGATGAACACACTGTTCATGATAAGTTTTTTTCTAAGGGCTTTGACATCTAACATTCAAGCAGTGAGATACTTGCAGACTTTGAAGACTTGCATTGGAACTGACCAAAAGTTCTTAGTTTTGCATGCAACATGCCAGAACCTATTCCCTTCTTTGTCGCCCCCTGCCTCCCTCAAATTATTAGGCTCTCAGTAATGAAGATAAAACTTTTCACCAAATGCTGCAGTAGGAATTCATAAATACATTTTTGTTTGTTTGCAAAAATGCTTCAGTCTCAAGGTACTTTGAATTTTAAAGCAGGATTTCCTTTGGAAAAATTGTCACTGAATTCAGTTTTGGGTTGAGACATTTAGTCTTTGGAACACTGGGGGATAGGGTAGCATTTTCTTGTTCTGATATATTCCATCAAATATGACTAAACATTATTCTTGCAATATTTTTTTTCTTCCTGTGGTGATTCATATCTTAGAGTCTATTAGTAACATTGGATACATGCCACTTTCACAGCTGAACATATTGCAGAAACCTAAAAACATTTTTGAAAGAACTAGATGACAAAATTGTTAAAAGCTCTTGATGGTATGCAGTGTATTTGTAGCTCATGAGTGGCAATATCCCTTAGAAGCTCCTTCAATTACTGAGAAAAGGCTTTTGCTATGTGTATTTTTGAATATTTGAAGTCTCATGTGGGAAATAGATATGTGACAAAAACATTTGCTCTCTTAACATGGAAATCATGTCAATAAGGCTTTGTTGTCATAATAAACATATACGGCACATCATAAACGCCTATTGTCCCCAGACAGGAGAATATTTCCCCCTCTAGATTTCTCTCTCTGCTCTAGATTTAGTTCTTCTCATGAAAACTGACGTCTGTCAAGTTTCCCAGAGAATGGCCATGATGAAAGTGTCTGCTTCTTCCAAATGACTTGGATGGGAGTTCTTTCCTTTTCTTTTTAACACTCACCAAAGTAAGGAGACTCCATGTAGCAAAACAATTGCAATCTTCCCTTCTCTGTGAATAAATCCTCCTACCAACATATTTCTGCCAGAAGATTTAAATGTTAACTCACATCAATCAGATGTTTCCCACAGCAGAGAGTGCTTGACTACTGTATTTATCTAACTTCAGGGGTTTGGTACTCCTGATAATGACTGTAGTATCTCAATGCCTTCTTCAGGCTTCACTGTTAAAAAGTCACACTGAATTTCATGGTGCATACATGGTCTCTTTAGCTGAGATTGTAGGAGAATACTGTTTTCGTGGTGATATTGGCAGGGATTAGAGGCAAAAATAAGCATCTGTCTTGCAGTGACTGAAATGCCTAACGAGGTCTTACAGCTTCCATAAAGGTGGTACATGCTTCTGTTTCATGAAGGCAAATCACTCTGGTGAAACATGATCGGTCTTGAAAGTTAGGACCAGAGCCTTGTGTTTTTCAGAGGAAGCATAGTCCCTGGGGGACTACCAAGTTCCTGTGGGTGAGAACAGTTTTTTTGGCTCCGCTGTAATCAAGACATATAGTTATAGTCATCTAGACATGGCCTCTATCTGTGTAGTCTAGAGAAGTCCTAGTAGCTCCGTAATGCTGTCTGGGAACCTGCTTCATAGCTGACTGCTGAAACCTAAGTTGCTGTAGTTTCATTGCTATAATTTCCTTGGCTCAAGAAATCAGAGTTCCTATGGTTATAAGCAAGAGTTGCTTGTGCACTGGTATCTTGTAAAAGGCCTCAATTTTCCTGTCTTGATTTAATCTTTGATATCTAGTTACTAAAGGTCTGATTATTTTCTTAAAAGTATACTGGGGAAATTATGTCATTCCTTGTTACTGAGGAAAAGCTCATGTGAGATGGGTCTTGCACTATGCTCTAAAAACAGTGAGGTTACTCCCATCAACAAAAGATAAGACTTTTCAAGGTACGGAAAATCCCGTGTAATCTCACACAGACAGAGCACACAAAACCAAAGCAAAGTGCAGAAAAAGCACCAAAAAAGTGTAATTTTGGAAAAAGATATCCAAAATACTTAAGACTAGCCTAATGAGTGTATCTTTTCCATAAAACATTTCTGAACATTGGAAGTTTTCTTAGAAAAGATGTAAAATAATTCTGTAGAAAACCAGGGATATGTCCTGAGCTCTTGGCTCTGGGAAAGGTTGAACTGAGTTAGAGCCAAAGAAGCTTTTTTTTTCTTGAAGTAGTAGTAGTGGTATAGTGTTACAATGTACTCCAAGCAAACATACTGGAGTTCCTCTTCTATGAGAGCTATCAGTGTTTCACTTTTATTTCCAAGGAAACAAAACATCTGTCAAGTTCGGTTATCAACAATTCCTGAGAATGAAGTAGTGCAATAAAACTCATGTGTGTAACAAAAGAGAAAAGATCTTTATCCTGATAATCAGGGCTCCCTGACAATCTCTTCAGTTTTTGGAACCCAGAAACATATTAACTTTAGGCAAGGCAGGAGAGAAACATCAGATGTCACAGAATCATAGAATCATAGAATCATAGAATCATAGAATGTTAGGGGTTGGAAGGGACCTCTGGAGATCATCAAGTCCAACTACCCTGACAATGCAGGATCACCTAGGGCATGTCACACAGGAATGCATCCAAGTGGGTTTTGAAAGTATCTAGAGAAGGTGACTCCACAACTTCTCTGGGCACCCTGTTCCAGTGCTCCATCACCCTCACAGCAAAGAAGTGCTTTCTCATGTTGAGGTGGAACCTTCTATGCTCAAGTTTATATTCATTATTACTTGCCTTATTGCTGGGCACTACAGCAAAGAGATTGGCCCCTTCCATTTGACACCCGCCCTTCAGATATTTATAGACATTAGTAAGGTCCCCTTTCAGTCTTCTCCTCTAAAGACTAAACAGCCCCAGTTCCCCCAGTCTTTCCTCATAGCGGAGATGCTCAAGTCCCTTAATCATGTTCAAGTCCCTTAATCATGCTCATAGCTCTCCATTAGACTCTTTCCAGTAGATCCCTGTCTCTCTTAAATTGGGGAGCCCAAAACTGGACACAGTATTCTGACAGGCCTAATCTCTCATAACTTTTACTATTATTTCTGAAGTATTTTCTTTTAATTTACTTTTTAGAGAAATGAGAAATATTGGTACTTCTGGCTTATGGATCATCTCTTTTAGAAAGTTTCATCTGAAGTAACCTGGGCAGCCCTCTTCCTCGTCCCTGCAAAGGGAGTTCAGATGTAGACAGTGGATGCAGGGCAGCAAAACCAACACAGCCTGGGCAAGAACAAAAGCATAGTCCTTTGTTCTTTGGTAAATTTGACTGCCACAAAGCACATGTTGCATATTGTAATTATTACCAGAATACTGAAAACATGTGGCCATGGGCTTTATACTAACAATTTCTACATGGAGGAAAATATATGCTTGAGATATCCCAAATGTAAAGTCTTCTGCCTTTCATACTATGCTTTTTGAAACTATGCTGGTTTATGAGTCAAAGGGATATTCTCAAAAAAAAAAGAAGACAAGTTATCAAGTTATTGAAAGATACATGGGTTATTTTCAGGATAGCAGATGTTCTGAACTAAGTGGTACATTCTTACACAGGTATGTCAGTAATCACTTGCAAGAAAATCTCCAACTAATGCATATCTATGTAATGGGTTAAAAAAAAAAGGCATTAACAGCTGAAAAGCGAAATAACTTCCTTGAGATTTTAAAAAGGTAATTGCAAACATAAGGGAAAATGAAAAAAATGTTTTTCTGTGCATCACAGGAAGTTTACATATAAATAGAGCACACTTTTATTTCATAGGTGGTAGACATAAGAAAGCAGATTTTGATGAAGAACTGCTACACAGAAAAGACAGAGTGAACTGCACTGGTGCAGGCTGTATGCATCTACATCAAGATGCTGCTGCTGGGTCTGGAAGACTCAGACAAGACTTTACATCTTAGATTTTTCTTCTTATCTGCAAACACTGACATATCTCAAAGTACAAAGTCTCAGTTCTTCAGGCAACCTGACAAAATTACTCAAATGCCTGAAGTTTTCCAGTTGATGTCAATAATCTGATAGTTTGGGAGCAATAGTCTGATCCTGTATGACCTTAATGTCTTCACACTATTTCCAAAATACTGAAAGTGCCAGTTCAACCCAAAAGCTAAAATCCCTAGTTTAATTCCATTCTATGTAAGAGCATAATTGTACAATGGATACCTCTTCTATTAAACATTAAAAATAATAGTAAATATTTACCATAACAAATATGGAATGTTTCTGCGTTATTCATTTGCATATTTCATTTAAGAAAAATAATCTGTTACTGCCAAAGTTCAGAATCCATGGGATTGATACCTTCTGGTATGCTCAACTCAATTTTATATATGGGAAATAAATGCACAGGATTTTTGCCAGCTACTGTACAGCTTTTATGCAGAACAAGGTGCTGCTGCTAAAGAGACCAATGCTAATGTAACTGGCCCTCACACCAGTTGATTCTTCCAGTCAAACTACTTAAATGATTTTAGGAGCAGAATAAGCACCTGATGATTTGTTTGTTTTACTGACATACTATTAGGACATACTGACATACTATTTTCCTTGAGCTGTTGGAAGTCAGTGAAGGGAAAAAGGACCTGGAGGTCCTGGTTGATGGGAGGCTGACCATGAGCCAGCAGTGTGCTCTTGTGGCCAAGAGGGCCAATGCCATCCTGGGGTGTATTAGAAGAGGTGTAGCTAGTAGGTTGAGAGAGGTTCTCCTGCATCTCTACTCTGCCCTAGTGAAGCCACATCTGGAATACTGTGTCCAGTTCTGGGCCCCCCAGTTTAAGAAGGACATGGAACTGCTGGAGAGGGTCGAGTGAAGGGCTACAAAGATGATTAAGGGAGTGGAACATCTCTCTTATGAGGATAGACTGAGGGAGCTGGGGCTTTTTAGCTTAAAGAAGACTAAGGGGTGATTTAATCAATGTTTATAAATATATGAAGGGTGAGTGCTGGGAAGATGGAGCCAGGCTCTTCTCAGTGATTCCCAACGATAGGACAAGGGGTAATGGGCTGAAGCTGAGACACAGGAAGTTTCATGTAAACATAAGGAAAAATTTTTTCACAGTGAGGGTGACAGAACACTGGAATAGGCTGCCCGGGGGGGTTGTGGAGTCTCCCTCTCTGGAGATATTCAAGACCCACCTGGACATGTTCCTGTGTGACCTGGTCTAGGTGATCCTGCTCTGGCAGGGGGGGTGGACTAGATGGTCTCTTGAGGTCCCTTCCAGCCCTTGACATTCTATGATTCTATGATTCTATATGATTCTAATATCTAGGCACCAAACTTATTTGTCAAACACAGATATGGTGTAAAAAAAAATTAAAAAAAAATAATCTCCCTGTGCACATTCACATCTCTCAAATTGATGTCAGTGAAAAGAGGTGAGGAAATAATGTAGCTAAACTTTCTATGTTTCTGAACTCCAGCCTTGATAGAACCTGCTGAGCAGGTGTCCAGCACCCTGTTCCCAGGCTGCTGGTGCTGTGCAATCTTCCCAGAACTGTGGAAAGAGATACAATTGCTGTTGTGCTACATTACATGGCATGTAGACAGTGTACAGCACAAGAGAGTAGTCTCAAATGGTTTTCTGTTCCTTGTGGGACTCTATACCTACTCTACCTTGAAGGCATCACTTTGCAAGAAAAATGAAAATCCTGTGGGTATAGAGCTGTGGAAGAGTGTTTGGTTGGTTTGAGTTTGTTGTTGTTGTTGTGTTTTCCTTGAGGGTTTTTTTGTGGTTTACCCAACATCACTTAACACATGTAATTAGATTTCTCAGCTTATGTTCCTTGACCCTTGGGAGGAAAAGTTTGTTTTGGAAAAACACTCCCCATTTTAGATTCATCTGAGAATAAAAATATCTTGCAGGTTCTCTTTTAGACTCTGAGCAAAAAACTTAATGACTTGTAATGCCCTGTTCACACTGCTGCATTCACATGAAGTTCAAGAAAGTGCTTTTTCTTTCATGGCAGGTTACTGCAAATAACAATCACGTGTTCTAGATGTTTTATAATTAGTGCTGACTGAACAACCATAACCCTTTGGCTCTGATTCTAGTTCATTCTGTGGCCTTCATTCACCAAGAAGCTTATGGATAGTTGTATCTTAAATCTTGGCTCCTAATAAAATACATGGTGGGAAGTGAAATTTAGAAGCTTAAGCTGGGAATGTGGATATTTTCTCTGCCCAACATACAGCTCTGATCTCCAAAGGGTGCACCTGGGAAGATCCAGCAGAAATTCATAGGCAGGAAAATTGGCTTCTGTAGTAGGGATCTCATGTCATCTATCTTTATCTAGAATTAACAACTTATTTCATTAATATGTGCATAAGACCTGCAGACAGAAAGTGATTGACTATTATCTCCCATTAGTTTACATTAGATACATAAATATTATAGTAGAAAACTAACTTTTTAATTTTGATTTCTAGAAAATTCCAACACAACCCCAAGTATATCGCAGCTATCAGTTACTGAGCAAATTATGTCCACACTGGAACCAATACAGTTGATTAGACTGCTTGATGAATGCATAGATTAATAGTTTGCCAAGCAGAGGAGTATATTATGAATGCCTTATGTGCCACATAAATAGAGCACAGTTAAAATGGGTGAGGGGGATAATTTTTTAATGATAGATCAATAGATTCTTAAGTGCATATACTTCTCATCGTGAGATATTTTGATGAGAGTTTTGTTGTCTTGGCAGTGCCTGATGCATAAGGTGATGCATTCTTTGTATTATCATAGTTTGCTGTAGTTCCTGATTTGTTTTACTTCTTCTCCCTTCCCCTCCCCCTCCTCCTGCCAGTTCTTATTGCGTTTTTCCTACCATTGTTTCTCTGTGGTACTTGCAGTTTCTGCTTCTTTCCTTTAAATTCTTCTTTCTTAGTGTTTGGTTGGTCTCCTGCAAAGTTTCCCAAAACAGTGTTAGTCAGGTGTTAGGAAATGTACCCAAAACCATGCCAGCATCTGAGTAACCTGGGTACCTGTCTCATTGTCACTTTAAATTTGATAATGTACTGACAAAGGATTTTATTTAAGTTCTCAAAACACCTCATTAGAGGATTATGAATTAACTTTTTTATTAAAACTTTAAAGAAATATATTAGGTGTGTTTAAATGCTGAATGAAATGTCCCAATAGCTGAAACTTAAAATGTAATTTTACAATACTACCAGAGGTGGCTTCACCCTCTTTGACCTGTCTCCTCAGAACTGAGTTTAGCTGCATTCATATCTCTTTCTCTGTGTTGCTTGCTGTGTAACTTTTGGCAGAAATTAAAATTGTTAGGCACAAAGTATTCTGAATAACAATATTTGAGCTACCTATAAATACAATAGAGATATGGGTTCCTCGGGACCAGATGGACTAGGCTCTATATAGTGTTAGCAAAGCCATGCCATCCTGCATGCTTGAATTATCTGTGCAGTTAGACTCTCTTTGGTCAGGAGCCTTGGTGAGGCTCTTGTGAACATCTGAGTCCTGGTGAAGCAGCCTTTTGTTACACCTCTGTTGTTGAGAGCACACGTCTGTAGGCTGATGGAGGATACCTTTGGCTAACCTGAGTCAACTTAGTCTAATTTTTCAGGGACGCCTGTTTTTAAAGACTGAGATCCTACAGCTCTAGGGTTATGCAAACCTGATCTGGGAATGTGTGCCAGCTGCTTCTACAAAGTGGGCATTAATTCATCACTTACTTCCTTGAGCTTTTTGTTCCCGGCCTGCAAATCCACAGATGTTACAGGAGGGATATGGATATGCTGGAACGTGCCCAGAGAAGGATGATCAGAGGGCTGGAGCACCTCTCCTATGAGGACAGACTGAGAGAGTTGGGGCTGTTCCTTCTGGAAAAGAAAAGGCTCCAGGGAGACCTTATTGTGTCCTTACAGTATCTGAACAGTGCCTACAAGAAAGCTGGGGAGGGACTTTTCAGGCTGTCAGGCAGTGATAGGACTAGAGGAAATGGATTAAAACTAGAGATAGGTCGATTCAGGTTAGACATTAGGAAGAATTTCTTCACCATGAGGGTGGAGAGACCACCCAGAGAGGTGGTTGAAGCCCCATCCTTGGAAGTTTTTAAGACCAGGCTGGATGGGGCTCTGAGCAACCTGCTCTAGTGGGAGTTGTCCCTGCTCATAGCAGGTGGGTTGGAACTAGATGATCTTTAAGATCTCTTCCAACCCTGACAATTCTATTATTCTACGATTCTATGATGTACAGGTTCCTTGAGGACAGATTTTTCTGGATAGATTACATCCCATGTGAAGTCTAGGCTTTTTTATCTCTTTGATCTGTTCTGGTGCAACATGGGAGTAGCCATCTATAGCTAATCTTGGGAGACAGGCTAATCAGGGACCCTGAGAAAGAAAAAAAAAGTTTAATTCACTTTCATTCAGTGCATTAATATTGAATGAACAACAAAAGTACTTTGACAGAAAAAGGTCTTAAACATTCATTTTTACTTTTTCTTTTCTTTGGTGATTACTTTAAGAAACTTGGTGTACTGCAGTTCCTTTCATCATTCAGGAAGAGAGGCAGCATCTCTATCAGAGGTTCCTTGTTTATTTTGTTGTGTTAGACTTCTTCCATCATCTTTTTTTCTAGCTCTGTGTCTCTTGGTACTTAGTTCTTCCCATCTTTAACATGTATTCCTTCTCCTACTGAAGTTCTTCATAATCTTCCACTGCTTGTGACTAGAGTTTCCTGAATGCTAATCTAGGGCTGTGGTCCTTTTGTGGTTCATGGTAAATGTGAGATGACTTACAAGAATGTTAGGTTGCTGCATTTTGCTTTAGGAAGCAAACCTGGCTGTCATTTCAAATATGTGAGAAGGCACAGGTAAGTTATGTTTCATTTCCTGTGCTTTACACACACAATTTTTATGGCCACAGGACTTGCTGATCAAGAAGGATCACACCATTCTGGAAGTAATCTCTAACTTACGCTTCAATGTTCTTTCCATTGATGAGTTTGTAGCAATAGGAATGATAACATCTGAGCTTAAGTTATGTTGTCAGGTTAATTTACTAGGCAAAATGGGGAAGAAGAGGAACGAATCAGGATGTGCACCACAGTGCAAATGCAAAATACTCTATATCTAACCACTTATCCAAGCAGCCATTTCTAATTTCTTTTGTCTACTGCGTGTGCCTCACAGCCCAGTTCTTCTTATTTATGTTTTCAGTTTCTGAATGCAAAACTACTGAATCTATAAAACATTGTCTTAGCTCCTTAAGCATGTTCAGAAAAGTACTACAGGATCCATTCAATGTATATTTGGAGAAGTTATAGAAGCAGAACAAAGGCAAATTTTCAGCAGTAGAAAGGAGTCCTCACCTCTTGAGAAGCATTGAAATATAAAGGAAAGTGGCTGACAATAATGTTCTGGAGATAATAAACAGAATTTGGCACAGTCAGCTGGAGTACTCACTTGTGATTGCTCGAGGAACTCCAAGGGATAGAAATGGCAGGAGTTATGGCACACCTGTTTCCACAAAATACCCATAAAGAACTTCATGGTACTTTTAACTGTTAGAAAGTGTAGTTAAGGTTGATTTTTGTCATTTGAAGCCCTATTAAGATCTGCTAATTTAGTAAGGAGTCCAGATCTTTATCAATATCAGGCTATACTGAATTTTGAATCAAGTCTTCCAAGGTATCTTGGGAACCTGTGACATTGCTTTACAAGATCATGTTCCCCTATGTCTATACTTTCATATAAGTGATCAGGTCAACAGGGCAGCAGTGAGGTAAGGCATGCTTTGGTCATCAGATTCTTCTAGTGTAGTACATCCTGTTGTAAAATTTCCAAGGAAAGTTGTACCAGTTGTTTTAATCCAAATAATTATCTCCTTTTAAATCAAAACTAAATTTACTTCATACATATGGAACATCAATTTAAATTCTATTATCCAATTTAAGTCTTAACACCCAAGTAGGTGAGATGTTAAAGAGGGTTTATTCCAGTATGGGGAATACAGGGAAATGTAAGAATCAGAGCACCATGAAGACTGGAAGGGATCTCTGGAGATTGTGTAGTCCTACTCCACTGCTCAAAACATGATCAATTAAATCATATTGCTCAGGGCCACATGCAGGCAGATTTTGAGCATTTCCAAGGATAGAGACTGAACCACGATATGCAACTTCTTCTAGTGCTTGGCCACACTTTTTGGCTACATGGATGTTCATGTATTTGTCTATGTGCCCATTGTCTCCTGTCCCATCACTGGCACACCTGAGAAGAGTTGCACTCTCTCTCCCATCCTATCAGGCATTTATACACACTGTTGAGTTTCCTCTTGAGCCTTCTCTTCTCAAGGCTAAACAGTCACAGATGTCTATGTTCTTGTCTGTTAGCATCACTGTAAGGCAGATGCTCCAAGCTCCAAGCCCTTAATCTTTCTCATGGTCCTCCACTGGACTCACTCCAGTATGCCTATGTCTCTTTTGTACTGTTGAGCCCAGAATTGGACACAGCACCCCAGGTGTGTCTCACCAATGTTGAGTATAGGTGAAGGATCACCTCCCTCAACTTGCAACACCCTTCCAAATGCAGCCCAAGATGTTGCTGGCTGTCTTTGCCCAAAGAGCACACTGTAGGCTCATATACATCTTCATGTCCACCAGTGCCATTAGGTCTTCTGCAGAGATGATTTTCATCTTGTTAAGTTCAAATGACTAAAACAAAGCAAATGTGGTATTGCCCAGAGTTATCTCACATATCACTCTATAAAACTGATCATGGCTGCAAATAAGTAGGTATATGAAAGCAGTACCAAATTAGTATTTACTTAAAAAAAATGAAGGTTTTCTGTTCTGTTATGCTCAGTATTCACTTCCAGGTGTCAATAGCTTTCAAAATGTCTGCCATTTCCAAACACATAACAGAAAAACACACAATCCTAGTAGTTAAAATTACTAGGTTCTAGGATACAGAGCTTAATTATATCCTCTGCCATAAACTGAGTTTGTAATTTGTCTTATGAATTTACCTGCAGCTATGACCAATCTCCTCTTCAGTGGAATCTTAATTTATATAAAAATCTAAGTATGACCTACATGTCTATTAGGGGTAACTTTCCAGACTGACTTCTACTCAGACACCATCTGGGCATTTCAAAAAAGCCATGCACAAACCCCACCAGCCCTCTCCTTCCCAACCCCTACTTTAAGAAAGGCTACAAAAAAACCCCAGTAAAATACATGTAACTTTTAAAAAGGAAAACCAATTGAGTCTACTGCTTGGATGCAATCAGGAAGACATAGGAAGTTCTGAGCTTTTTGTCCCCTGAAGTGATGGTACCTGCAATCAGGTGAGCAACATGTCTCCCAGCAGAATTTCACCACTTGAGCAGCATTGCTTCTCAACACTGGTCTGACCCTAGCACATACCAACACTGGTGCTGAGAGTGGCAGGTGCCAAGAGACCTCCATTTACTTTTTGCCTATAGATGTCTTCATATATTCCAAACAGAAAAATAGACTGTGCAAATCCACATGATTTTTGTAGGGAACACAGGTAGATGAGTAAGTGTTGAACAGTAGACTAAGCTCAGTAGCTGGAGATCATGATGCAATCTGTTCAACATCCTTTTTCACATTATTTCTGGCTGTTTCTGCAATGTGTCATCAAACGCTTTTCATACTATGAAGCACAATGATTGCATTGCTTTTTTTTTCTGTCAAGCTTGCTGTGACTGTTGACTAAACAGTATGTGGCCTACAATTAGTTTCAATGTAAAATGCAAAACTGAATCCTACCTGGGCAAGGGAACCACCTTAGCAGACAATGCTTTGTTTTTTCTCTCTTGAACCATTCTACCAGTTCTAGGGTTCATTAATGTAATGGCATGCAAATATTAACATGAACAATAGGAAAATACACAGCTTGTCTTCTCTTTGATCTGAACCATGAAAAAGGGAAAGATTTTAGTTTTTACCTCAAATTTCAAAATTATTCAGGCTTGATAACTTCTGCTACTAAAGTGATCCTTATCCATTCCCTGAACCCCACATTCAGTACTTCCCTATTCTTCTTCCTCCCAGTGAGAGGTACCAGACAGGTACAGCTAAACAAGTTGTGTTGTGACTTTGTGGCTTCCAGCAGCTTTGGCCTCTGAATATCTTTGAGATCTACTGACAGCTGGCTCATGCTGGATACTTTCCTAGGAGCATAATTCTCATATTTGGTATTTAGTTCTCATGGTATCTGTAGGATCTTTCACTGGCACTCCTACAAAGTCTCAGTAAATTTTAAATTTGGTTAAAATTGGCTACAGGGCTCAGAAGTTATTAGAGAAAGATGCAGGATAAGTTGTTTGTTCCCATTACCTTAATTTCTCAAGGAAACAAACTGAGTAGTTCAAATGCTTTTCCTACTGCTGTACTGAAATAAGGAAAGACAAAGAGCATAAAGATACTAATAAAGGCAATAAACTGCTAGAAATAAAGACTAGGATGCAGTATATACTTAATGGATAGAAAAGCAATTAGGACTGAACTTGGTCTATAGGGTTTTCTCAGGGAAATATAGATTCTGCTAAGCAGCTCCATGAATAATGCTACTCCACTGCATTCTTCCATAAATCTGGGTGCAAAGTGGCACAGCTTGCCTAGAAATTAGCTTGGAAACACAGGAATGTTGTTTCTAAAAGTTGCTGTTTCTTAAAGGTTTTAGTTTGAGTCTTTCCAAATAAAAAATTCCTTCCACTTCAGAACAATTCCACTGACCCAACGGAGTTTTCAGAGCAACAACTTCCCCTGAGTCTCATCTTGTTGGTCTGTTTCTCAGCACCTTGCTTAGTTTCCAAACCAGTTTTAAAATTTGGAACACTTCAAGTAGAATATAAAATATTCTGATATTTTTCATGTAAGTGTTCTACATTGTGTAGTGGAATTAGCCTGCTATATATGAAGCAGAGATAGTATTCCCATCCTTTTTGGTGGAGCCAGGACTTGAGCTGAGATGTTTACAAGCCCCCTCTCACCCCAAGGCCTGGGGGACACACCCACTGGTGACCAGCCCCATGGCAGCCTCCTGTTCTTGGCCACCTGGGCTTTTCTCTGGCTGTGTGTGCTGCTCTCAAGGGGGATCACAAGGCAGTTTCACCTGCATGTCCTCTTCTTCCCCCTTGCTATAGTCACCCAAGTTCTTGTTGAAAAAGTTTTCATTCTGTCATTTATTCTTTAGTCAAACAATTATTTTCAAGTGTTTGCAGTGCTTTTCACAGACATATCTAGAAGTCTCAACATCTGCAAGTTGTGTACAGAACTAAAATATTTGTTGAATAGTTCTGAAATCACCTACATAAAATGAGTTTTTTACCTATAATGGCCACTTTCATTACGTAGAATGCTCACTGCTTTTCTTCTTGATTTCTTTCTCAGGGTCTGGTAAAAAATACTTCTCCCAATTTTTTGCCTCCAAAACAAACTATTCACAGACTCTATCCATGTCAAAAATTCAACCTTTTAATTCTTCAGCCTTTCAGTGTTATGTGTATAACAATATCAGAAGTGTTAACCACACATCACCCGCTGTGTCTTATAGCACTAGTGACCAAAAAAGATTGGTTCTACCTACAGGAGCTTATAAACTAAGTACAAGAGGACATATAGATCATATAAAAAGAAAAGTTTGCAGAAAAGGACAGAACTGGAAAAGGAGACAAAGGAAGAGTTGGCATGATCAAGCTGATAAGTGAGCCTACCAGAAGAGGTGCCTCACTAGACCTGCTGTTTACAAACAGAAGGCAGTGGGTGATGTGGTGCTCAGAAGCCATCTTGGACTTCGCAACCATGAAATGCTAGATTTCTTGATCCTTAGTGAAGTAATGAGGGGGGTCAGCAGAACCACTACCATGGACTTTCAGAGGGCAGACTTTGGCCTATTCAAGGACACTGGTTGCAAGAGTCTCTTGGGAGATGGTCCTGAAGGACAAAGGGGTCCAGGGATGATGAATGTTATGCAAGAAAAAAATCTTAAAAGCACAAGAGCAGGCTGTCCCCCTGTGCCATAAGACAAAATGGCAGAAAAGATAACTGTCTGGGCTGAACAGGGAGCTGTTGCTGGGGCTCAGGAAAAAAAAAGAAGGATTTACCACCTTTGGAAAAAGGAGCAGGCAACTCAGAGTATAGGGACCTCATTAGATCATGCAGAGAGAACGTCAGAAAAGTAAAAGTCCAGGTAGAAATCAACCTGCCACTGTCATAAGAAATAATAAAAAGAGGGTTCACAAATACATTAACAACAAAAAGACAACCAAGATCCCCCACTCGTTACTGGATGCAGAGGGGAACATTGCCACCAAGGATGAGGAAAAGGCTAAGGTACTGAATGACTTCTTTGCCTCTGTCTTTAACAGTCAGACCAGTTATCCTCAGGATATTCAGCCCCCTGGGCTGGAAGACGGGGATGGAGAGCAGAATAAGCCCCTTGTAATCCAGAAGGAAACAGTTAATGACCTGCTAGGATGCTCACAAGTCTAAGCAGCCAGATGCAATTGATCTGAGAGTGCTGAGGGAGCTGTCACAGGAGCTCTTCAAGCTTCTCTCCATCATTTATCAGCAGTCCTGGTTAACAAGGGAGGTTCCAGATGACTGGAAGCTTGCCAATGTGATACCCATCTACAAGAAGGGCCATCCAGGGAACTACAGGCCTGTCAGCCTGACCTCAGTACTAGGTAAGATTATGGAAATTTCATCCTGTGTGCACTCACACAGCACACAGAAGATAACCAGGGTAACAGACCCAGCCAACATGGGTTCATGAAAGGAGGTCATGCTTGACCAACCTGATCTCTATGACCAGGCGACCCACCTAGCGGACGAGGGAAAGTCTGTAGACGTTGTCTACCTACACTTCAGTAAGACATTTGCCACCGTCTCCCACAGCATTCTACTGGAGAAGCTGGTGACTCATGGCATAGACATGTGTACTCTTGCTGGTTTAAAAACTGGCTGAAGAGCTGAGCCCAGAGAATTGTGGTGAACAGAGTTAAATCCTATTCACAGCCAATCACCAGTGGTGTCACCCAGGGTTTGGTTTTTGGAGCCAGCCATGTTTAATAACTTTATCAATGATCTGGACAAGGGGATTGAGTGAACCTTTGGTAAGTTTGCAGATGACATCAAACTTGAGAAAATGAGTGTTGATCTGATAGAGGGTAGGAAGGCTCTACAGAGGGGTCGGGACAGGCTGGATATTTGATAAGCCAAGGTCAACTCTATGAGGTTTAAAAAGGCCAAGCTCCAGTTTCTTTACGTTGGTCACAACCCCAGGCAACACCACAGGCCTGGGGAAGAGTGGCTGGAAGGCTGCCTGACAGAAAAGGACCTGGGGGTGTTGATTGTCAGCCAGCTGAATATGAGCCAGTAGTGTGCCCAGGTGGCCAAGAAGGCCAACAGAATCCTGTCTGTATCAAAAAGTAGCATGATCAGCAGGAGTAGGGAAGTGATTGTGCCCCTATACTCGACACTGGTGAGGCTGCAACTTGAGTATTATGTTCAGTTTTGGGCACTACAGCATGAGAAAGACATTGAAGTGCTGGCATGGGTCCAGAGAAGGACAACAAATCTGGCAGAGGGTCTGGAGAACATGTCTTATGAGGAGTGGCTGAGAGAACTGGAGTTGTTTATTCTGGAAAAGAGGAAGCTGAGGGGACACCATATTGCTCTCTGCAATTACCTGAAAACAGCTTGTTGTGAGGTGGTATTGGTCTCTTCTCCTAAGTAATTAGCATTAGGATGACAGGTAATGGGCTTAAGTTGCCAGGGGAGGCTTAGATTAGACATTAGCAAACATTTCTATACTGAAAGAGTCATTAGGCATTGGAACAGGCTGCTCAGGGAGAAAAAAATATGTAGACATGCACTTCAGGACATGATGTAGCGGTCATGGTAGTGTTGGGTTGTTGGTTGGACTTGATGATCTTGAGGTCTTTTCCAACCTTAATGATTCTGTGACTAATGTGACAGGATTATATTTTTTTGCAGTAGTATCTCCTGATTAATATTTGCAATGGGGTAATGTACTGCTTGGAGAAGGGAAATGTCATCTTTTGCATGAGAAAGATTGATACAAATTGTATTACACAAAAGTGCCCCAGGAAAAGAATCTAGGAGCTTTAGGAAATGTGTCAATGAGTACTTTAGGTTTGGGGTGAGGGGAGGAAAAACCTCTGTGTTTTGAATTTAAGTGAATAGCTTGGTTCACAGTCTCTGAGAAATAGCTTGCTATGTACACCTTAGTTTGAGCTTCTGGCAAGATCTTTATGAGGAAGTATCAGGGGAAGGCTAAGAATTTTAGTCAGAAGACAAAGAGACAGAAATTTATTAACTGAGTATTTATTCCTTTCTTCTAATGGTTGCAAGAGACCTCTGGAAATCATCAAGTTTTACTTCCTGTTCAAAGCAAGATTATCTTTAACACCAAGTAACATCAGCCATGGCTCTATCTAGGTGTGATGGCACAAAATCTCTATGAAAACCCATTTCAGTGCTGCAGCAACCACCAACACAGCAATGAGAATGGCACAAGAGAAATCAGTGGCTCGGAGATGAAACCATGTAAACTGAAGTTAGACAAATTTTAAAACATTGAACTCATCTTTTAAACAGTAATTATGTTTAATCACTGGAATGACATTTCAAGGGAAGTGATAAATGCTCCATTACTTGTTATCTTCAAGCATAGTCTGCTTTTCTGGCAAGTATTTTAACATGTACAAGCTGTATGTCACTGAAGTGCAAGTTACCAGGAGCTCAGCGGGGATAAGGGAGAGAAATTTAACATTATGTGATATAGGGGACATCAGGAAAAATTATACTCATTCATCTTTGCTCCCACTTATGAATTAATATAATATGGGTACAATAATTGTGTGCACAAAAATGAGCAGTAGTATGTCTGACAGTAATTTTTTTGTTGAGTGTCTCTGAATATCTGGATTCTTTCATTGACCCACAGAGGTAATAAGATAGCGTTACAGTGGCCCTGCTTAGACTCAAGGGGAGAACTTCAGAGCACAGCACACTGTCTGCAAGAAATCTGTAAAACTTTCTGTGTTTTTAAAAAATCTTCTGAATCAAGCTCATTAGTGATTGCTTATTTAGCGTAACAATTTAGTGCCTTTATCATCATTAAAAAATGTGCTTCCAAAATAATATAGTCTTGTTGTCTGAGCAGCATGGAACAGACCATATTCCTGTACAGTTATCTGTGCTAATTTTTAGTTATGACTTCTGAGGTTCTGAGAAGTGCCAGAAGAGGAGTGTCTGCCTAGTGATTATTTTCTGACAACTTGCACTGGCACTGAGGTATTGTAAAATATAGGATTGATTCTAATTATCATCTGTAGCATTTCCCACACTAGAATCCTAAGTTTTCAGGTGTGTAATAACACCTGGTAGCATGGAAATAACTCTTTAGGCATCTAGTTTCTATTAAAGACCAACCTTGCTATTTTTTTTTAATTTTTATCTTTCTTGTTAGATTGAAAAAACCCAAAACCTATGAAACAGAAATTTTAATTTGTAGTACTGGGTTTGTTTTCTGAAAAAATTAATTCAAATATCTGAATATCATATTAAAAAGGACACCTGATGTTTTTACTGGGAACAACAAAAGTCACAGCTCATGATGCATTGTAACACTTTAATGAAATTAAAATGCAAAGCTCTGAAAAATCTTAAATACAACCTTTGTAACAATATGCCATGTCCCAGGTCTTGTCACCAGACACTTGAGCCTGCACAACAGCTTGTGCTAAGGTAGCAGTTCAGGTTAGTTTTCTTTACCATGCTGAACACAAAATCCTGAAAAATCTCCATTTTAAGACTTGAATACACAAGCTGGGTCTGGAAACTGTTCCTTGTACAGTCCTACTCCGGAGGCAACTGCTAGGATAAATGTTCTGCAAGTGCATCTGTCTCTGCCCCTGTGATGTCCAGATAGAGAAGTTTCTCTGAAGACTTCTAGATGCTAAGTTAGGGCTCTTCAGGGATGTGGAGGATTTGAAACAGTGGTATACAAGATACTGATTCAGCACTCTCATATGCCTTTCTGGATGCAGTCTGAGGATAAGTCCTGTAGTCTGGGTAGACATAAATAGTAATCAGACATAATGATCAGGAAGCAAAAATCTACATTTTTATACCAAAAAGTTTGATCAGGCTGAAGATGAACTGCTAGGAATGAAAGATTGTTGTGTTTGTTACTCAGTAGAAGCATTTCCTTGTATTTAAATTTGTTATGGTAATAATCAAAAGACACATGAGAAGATACTTCCTGTACTCGAAATTTAACTTCCATAACTTTCTTTTTTTCTATATTTCATATTCCCTCTTTTTGTTTATACTCTTCCTAAGGTGGTTTGATTTCATGCATTGTTGATACCATTCAATTTTGAAAGAAAACCAGTTTGATACCTTTATTGCAAATTCCAAACCTGAATTTTACTTTAAGCAAAGGACTGAATTAATTTCAGATTATATAGAATTTTAATTTAGTTCCAGGACCAATATTTCACGTACTTTCAGTATGCCATCTCATCTTCCTACTGCACTGGTTATTTTATGTGAAGATCCAGATAACGTGTGTTTCTTCTTTGGTTATGCAAGGACAAGAAAAAAATTTAAGAATGCTGGAGCAGTTTTGGGTTTATCAATTCTCTCTTTCTTCAGAGGTTTCCCTTGAAGATCTGACAAAGAAAATGTTTATGAATGGTATGACCAACATGCCTCTCTATAGTCCAGCTGGATACATACAAGTCCTCTGTTCTTCCAATGCCCTTCACTGACAGAGTAACTGGATATTTCATCCACATATATATTTATTCATGTATTCATGGAGTTTAATTGACACCTAGAAATCTGACAGACACTAACACACTACTAACAGGAGTCTACCATGATAAGTCAAGTGTCAGGCCGCATGATCTGTTAGTTAACACCCTGCCTGTTTAAATTCTTAAGCATATAAATACATTCCACTCTGACCAGTGTGAAGATCAGTAAATTTGCGACATGTGAGCCTGTTCATCTCTTGGCTCTTCAGTGGTCATCCACTCTCAGACTCTTCTTGGACACACACCAATATGCACAAACATTTATCACATCAGGATCTTCACCGTCCACCTCACAAACTGAAAGCCACCTTCTATCTAGACAAATAATATTTACATATTTCCACATAACAAAACAATTCCAGTAGAAGTGACATATCAATAAACTCAATCTATGCAGGAAATATATTTGAATCTTCCACTTGTTGCACAGATGGGCTGACCCCTGGGGTTTTTGTTATTTGTGGAGAGAGGGAGAGTTTCCTCCATTTTCCACTCAGGAAACAGAGTGACTCTCTCAGGAAAAAAAAACATAACAGTGACAATCTGGACACAGCTTTCATTGCAGCTTGTATCTGGTTGCCAGCTCAACTGTAAAGTATCAGGGCACACATTGGTCACATTGTTCAGGGTCACAGGAAGAGCATTTCTCTGATCCCAGCTTGAGAACACCAGTAGGACGTGTGTTTTTAATGTTTATTGAAAACACCCTGTGAACTGAATAATTTTATGTGTTATCATAGAATCATAGAATGTCGAGGGCTGGAAGGGACCTCAAGAGATCATCTAGTCCAACCCCCCTGCCAGAGCAGGATCACCTAGACCAGGTCACACAGGAACGCGTCCAGGTGGGTCTTGAATATCTCCAGAGAGGGAGATTCCACAACCCCCCCGGGCAGCCTATTCCAGTGTTCCATCACCCTCACTGTGAAAAAATTTTTCCTTATGTTTACATGAAACTTCCTGTGCCTCAGCTTCAACCCATTACCCCTTGTCCTATCATTGGGCATCAGTGAGAAGAGCCTGGCTCCATCTTCCCAGCACTCACCCTTCATATATTTATAAACATTGAATAAATCACCCCTTAGTCTTCTTTTCTTTAAGCTAAAAAGCCCCAGCTCCCTCAGTCTATCCTCATAAGAGAGATGTTCCACTCCCTTAATCATCTTTGTAACCCTTCACTTTGACCCTCTCCAGCAGTTCCATGTCCTTCTTAAACTGGGGGGCCCAGAACTGGCCCTTATTGAATTTCATCAAATTTCTTTCTGCCCAACCCTCCAGCCTGTCCAGGTCTTGCTGAATGGCAGCACAGCCTGCTGGGGTGTCAGACACTCCACCCAGCTTGGTATCATCAGCAAACTTGCTGACAGTGCTCTTTGTGCCTTCATCCAGGTCATTGATGAACAGGTTAAACAGAACCAGTCCCAGCACCAACCCCTGTGAAACCCCACTGGTTACAGGTCTCCAGCTGGACTCCATCCCATTGACCACAGTTCTCTCACTTCTTTCCTTCAACCAGTTCCCAATCCACCTCACTACCTGATCAAGCAGACCACACTGTCTCAGTTTAGCAAGAAGGATGCTGTAAGAGACAGTGTCAAATGCCTTAGAGAAATCAAGAAAAACCACATCCACTGCTCTACCATCATCTATCCACCTGGTTATGTCCTCGTAAAAGGTTATCAGGTTGGTCAAACATGACCTCCCCTTGATAAAACCATGTTGATTGCTCCTGATGACCCTCTTGTCCTTGACATGCCTAAGGATAGTGTCAAGGATAAGTTGGTCCATTATCTTTCCAGGGATGGAGGTGAGGCTGACTGGTCTATAGTTACCAGGGTCCTCCTTCTTGCCCCTTTTGAAGATTGGGGTGATGTTTGCCCTCCTCCAGTCCCCAGGCACCTCTCCTGTGTTCCATGACTTACTATAGATAATGGAGAGTGGTCAGTCAATGACCTGTGCCAGTTCCCTCAGCACCCTTGGATGCATGCCATCAGGACCCATGGACTTATGGATGTTCAGATTACTCAGATGTTCTTTAACCCAGTCCTCATCAACCAGGGAAGAGTCCTTAGTCGTGCTATCCTCTGGTGCCTCAGGTGTCAGGAGCTCTTGAGGACAGTCTTCAGCAGAATAGACAGAGACAAAGAAGGCATTTAATAACTCTGCCTTCTTTGTGTCATCTGTCACCAGGGCACCTGTCTCATTCAACAGAGGGCCTACGTTGCCTCTAGCCTTAGCTTTTCCTGCAATATATTTGAAGAAGCCCTTTTTGTTACCCTTGACCTCCCTTGCAAGGTTGAGTTCCAGCAAGGCCTTAGCCTTCCTAGTTGCCTCTCTACATTCTCTAACAACAGTCCTATACTCCTCCCAGGTAGCCAGCCCCTCTTCCCATGAGCTGTAGACTCTCTTCTTCCTCTTAAGTCTACTCTGTAGTTCCTTACTTAACCATTCAGGTCTCCTGGCTCTCTTTTTCAATTTCCCACCTGCTGGGATGCACTGGCCCTGAGCTTGGAAGAAGAGGTCCTTAAATATTAACCAACTATCATTAGCCCCTCTGCCCTCTAGTAACCTGTCCCATGAGATTTCACCCAGCAATTTTCTGAAAAGGCCAAAGTCAGCCCTCCTGAAATCCAGAGTTTTGGTCCTACTTGACATCCTGTTCCTGCCAGACAAGATCATGAACTCCACCATCTCATGCTCACTAAGGCCAAGGCTGCCCTCAACCCTCACTGCTTCAATACTGAAAAGAAAGAATAAGCCAGGAAAATACTTTTACAGCCTCCTCAGTTTTCCACTACAGCTGACAGCCCTGACCAGTGCAAATTTCCTGACTTCTGGCTCAGAGTGGATGTAAAGACAACTAAAGTGTCTGTGCAGTGGGTGCTTTGCACAAGACTTGTGTAACTGTCCTAAAATGTGTCACCACCAACACCTGGTTTTTTTCCTTGGAATCAACACCAGATGGAAGTTTCACTGAGCAAAGGCAACTCATGTCCTTGCTAGTTCCTTGTGTAGCAAATCAAATGGTGAACATTTACTATGAGGAAAAGAAAAAACAAAACAAAAAACTGAGAGAGAAGGAAATGCCTGCTTAAGCCTCATTAAACTCCTGCTAGGCACTGTAAGATCATGGATAATGAGGACACCTTCACTTTTCAATGAGAACTGCTGCAAATGTTATCCATCTAGAGATTTTCTAATATCTACAACAAAAGTATTTATCCAGTTTTATTTTCAGACTAGCTTATGTGTCTTTTTGTTACCCATATCCTTGTGAACAGAAGAATTCTTTACTTGACTAGTGCTGATCCAAACTGCTGTGCCTGGGCTTTTTCCTTCTAGCATATAGCTTACATGAAGGTGGCAAGATCCGGCAACTGCTGCCAAACACTGGTTTTGCTTCCCAAGGTTGGAGGTATGTCATGATTTATTTTTTTAATCTCCAGCTATCACTTTGTCATTCTGAACTATTTGAAAGACACAGGTTCCTTCTGCCTTTTCTCTACCTTATATAACAAGGTTTTTCATAGTCCTTCAAAAATGCATGTTTGTCTCTTTTACTAATTGAATAACAAGGAGATACAAAGAAGTATTGAGATATGCATTCAAGGAAAAGATTAAAAAAAACCTTTTGAAAGCAAATGTAAGAAAAAGTTGAGGTGATCTCTGATTACTTTCAACTGTTCTCCCATGTGCTCCTCCTCTCATTCACAGTGCTTCACTTCTGATCACCACATAACAGAAAGAAAACTGCAGAATTTACTTGGAGAGAACTTTTGTTTGCATGATTAGGAAGTGTTTTATTAAAATACAATGTGCTCAGCATAAAATACTAATAGGTGGTCACAATTAAACAACAGCAGAATTGCATCAGCAGAATATTTAGAAGACCATATATTCACAATACAGCTTTTAGGAAAAACTCTTGAATATATTAGGTTAGAAATATTATACCCATGCAGACCATGCTGACCATGATGCAAGAAGCATCTAGCAAAAACTATCTCTTCAAAAAACAATTTTCAGAGCAAACAAGATGGAAAATCAAAGTGAACAAGATACAAAGACAGAAAGAACAGAAAATTTAGTTTTTGAAAACCATCACTGAAATCTGGAAACAAAGAATGTAACAAGAATGGGACCAGTGTAAGGAAGACAGAGGCAGTCTTTTTCCAGTGGTGGCCAGTGACAGGACAAGAGGCAACAGGCACAAACTGAAACACAGGAGGTTGACTCTGAACATCAGAAAACACTTTTTTACTGTGAGGGTGACTGAGTGCTGGAGCAGGTTGTCCAGGAAGGTTGTGGAGTCTCCATCTCTGGAGATTTTTCAATAGCTAACTAGATATGATTCTGGGCAACCTGCTTGAGCAGAGAGCTGTACAAGATGGTCTCCAAAGATCCGTTCCAGCCTCCACCATTCTGTGATACTGAGATAAAGATGTTACAGCACAATCAACAGCCTGAAAAGTAATGAAATATTTCTGTTGTTAATTTTTTTTCTTTATGGTCATTCTCCCAGGGTTATGAGCAGAATTTTCTCTTAGAAAGCATTATTTAGTTGAGAATAATTTTTATACTATTCATTGACATGAAGAACCTTGCTGCATAGCAGTATAGAGTCAACAGAAGTAGTTTACTATCTTACTGTAGTAGTAATACTATAGTTTCATTGCTAGTGTATAGTTTAATATAGAGGACAGACTGCATATTAAACTAATGCTAAATTTTGTTATCACAGTGTTTGTTTTGTTCCTCTAATTTCTGCCATCAATTTTTATTTTGATTAAGATCCTATATACTTAGCTTCTCACAGGTAATTTGGGGAACATGGACCACGTCAATCTAAGTGTTATACTTGCATCTGCATATGCAGTATGGTCATGTAAAGATAGGAACTTTCAATGTTCCTTTTTATAAATTTTATCCCAATTCTTCTTTCTTCTCCCATTTTTTTCCTTTCAACATCTTCCTGATCAATACACAGAATAGTTAGCCTGTTAATGCAAAATAACTTCTGTGCACAGAAAAGTTGTCTTTCATCATCCCCATGGTGTATATAGAGATGCAGGACACTTCTGGAATGTCAGCAAGCTGTTGGACATACAGGCAAACTGTTTTAACACTAGAAAATTAATTTCTTGCATGTTGTCTTCTTTCTTTCACTTCTTTAAGCTTTATTCCCAGAGGTTTCTGACTCAGACTATCAATTTCCATAGTTTTCCCTGTTTACTTTTAAAATAAATCACTGGTTCATTTTCTTCCTGCAATTTCAGCAGTTAAAAAAAAAAAAAAAAAAAAAAAAAAAAAGACACATGAAACAAAATTGCCTTCTTTCTTGATCTCATTTTCTAACCAGTCTCTCTTAGTCATTCACTGTGCTTCTTCCTAAAACTCATTATTACTTTTCTCTATCTTGATGACCTTATTTCTGGTCAAGTTCTTTGTGTTTTCCTATCACTCTAAGGACTCCTCCAATCTGAACCCCATTCAATATTGATTTGCCAAACGATAAAGAGAATAAGGCTGCCGAACTGCCCTTTCGAGTGTGGGACCTGAGATCACAGGGACCCTTAAACACAGGAGTCAGATATCCAGCAAGTTCTACACAAGAATTCTTGGAGAACTATACCCATGATTTTGTTAATGCAAATATTAGGGTTATTTTTTTTTTCTTTTTTGCTGTTTCATTTTCTTTTTAGAGGAATTATTAGGTTTTCTTTTAAGAGACATCTCAGCAAAACAAGTATTTAAAGCTGACATTGTTAGAAATGGAATCATTGATTAACTTCAAAGAAGTGAAGGGAAGAAGTAAAAGGGATGAAAGCCGAGGTGTAGCAAGCCAGTGGTTTTTCCCTCTACAGCTTCCACATTTATTCTTTCTCAGGTTCTTTAATTTAGGCTTTGTCATTGCCAATGAAGCATTTTTCTTTTCAGAAAATTTTCCCCTTTCCAACTGTAATTGTAGGCTTTCTGGTAGTTTTAGCAAGTGTGAATTAAGCATCTCAAATATTAACATGAATTGAATAATGAGGTTTACAATCCAGACAGCAAAAAAGGTAGCCTTCATTTGATTTGTATCTGGCTTAATCTATAAAGTCTGCATTATGACTTTTTAAAATTTCTTTCTCTATTTTCTGTGACTCTGGTAAAAAACATTTATAACTGCATAATTATGTTTTGTCTGCCTTTTGTTAATGTGCTGGTAGCCCAAGCAGAACTTTTTAGAACAACTTTATATCTTTGATTTTAACAGCAAACAGCACAGACTGCTACAACTGACTATTATCTGAGTTCCAGAGTCAGGCTTTATTTTAATAGAATTCTACAGCCACTCAACCTCAGCTTTCCTGATTCTTCTTCTGTGATCCCTCTGTATCCTGCAGTTTTCCTCTGCAATTATTGAATATCTTAACAGTGAGGTATTGCTGATTTCTGAATTAGCAATATATTTTCTAATATGTAAAAAAATTATATGTTTTCTTTTGAGAAACAATATGGTAATCTCTCTGACTTCATTAACTCTGACTTATTTAGAAGATTTCTGATTTATTTTAGGCAGTCTGGCATTTCACTTATGGGTTTGGTTTTTTTTGTTTGTTTTGGTTTGGTTTTTTTTTTGTCAAGTACTAGTATGTTTTTTTCTCAAGTAAGGAGTTCTGTGAGATTCTGAGTATTTCGGGCTATGAGGTGACCTGAACACCACTGAATGCTCAAAACATATTGTAAATTACAATTCAATGTAACTAGAAGAAAAAAAATTGTGTGGGTTGTTCGTATGGTTGGTTTGGTATGGTTTTGTTTTTTTCAAACAGGAGAAGGGGAATGTACTCTGCAATGTCTTGGCAGGGAATGGTAAAGTACATTCCTTCATATTAAGGAAATGATTGCAGAATGAAAGCTGATCTGTGCTGAGTAAAACTAGAATGAAAAGACTCCGGCAATGTAACCTGTGACTGCTTCATGCATGACCTGCATATTACTACATTTTAAAGAACTGTAAGCTCTGAACTAAATTACACAACCTGGCATCCAGGTGGTATAATCGTATCTTTTTTGTTCAATAATCAGGTTTTTTTAATTTATTTTTTCTGTACCATACCAATATGGTACACAAATTCTGCAAAAGCTCTGTAAAGGAGAGTTTCTTCAGAAGCTTTTTGGAAGGTCTCTTTGACATAGATTTCCAACGCTAAGCCAAAGTTCCTCAGAAATGCATGATGCTTTGAAAAGTAGAGGAGTTGGCATGAGAAGATTGTCTTTAGAATGTTTTGGGTGTATTTCAGTTCTGTACTTCTTCTCCAAATTGCAGAGCATCAAATTTCATCAAATGTTTCATCAAATGTATTTCAGCAAAATGTTTCTGTTGAAATATGCTATTTTATTCAAGCCAAAGTTTTTTGCTGATATATAGAGATTTACAGTTTTCTGCAAGTAGCTTTTTGGATGCTTCAGGAAAGGAAGTATATTTTCATGTTTTAAAATATAAGAAAAAAAACTTATATTTTTAAGAGCCTTTTATCTATAGCATAAGGTTAAAGGACTGCACTCTTTCCCTTCCTCCTGAATTTGGGTTGTGTTTGGCTTAAACAAACTGGTAAATAGTACATGAAAGCAGCAGAGATTAATCTGATAGTAAACATTTGACACTTATTGTAACACATTTTTCCAAAACATGATTTAGTGAGCAAAGGGCAATAGTTTCCTCAAGAAAATCCTGTCAGGAAATCAGACCACACAATGGTGTCTCCTGGCTATAAAATCCAAGCTATATTTTAAAGGAATCTCTCAAACAGACAGTGCTGATAAGACAAGCCAAATAAAGCTTTATAGGATTGCTTTCTGAGCATAAGACTTCAGAAAGCTGTCAAGCAGTTGAAAGTGTAAGAATAAATATATTTTTCATCCATTATTTTTAGGCACTTCTCAGATTCTCACTTAATAAAAAATACTTGCTGAGGTATGTGCTCAAACTGTGCCAAGTTTGAACAGGCAATGTCAGAGCATGTTCCCACACAATAACTGAGCTAGTCATATGCAATTATTTCAAATGAGTTAACAGAATATAAATTCATTAGAAAAAATTCTCATCTACACTATTAATTCCTTGGCTTGCTCAGTGTGAAAAATTCGTCACATAACTTTCACACCTGGTCATGCTCTCTTGGGTTTTTTTCTATAAGGAAAGATGTAATGCAATTGGCACTAGGTGCCTGTTTCAAAATGCCTGTGGATATTCACCCCAACTAAAAAAAAATAATTCAGTCTTATCTACTTTCTATAAATATACTACTCAGTCATTTTACTGGCAAAAATATTTGCCAAAGCTAGCTTATGTGAACATCAGGGATCATTTGCAAGAGAATGCTGATTTTAGAATTGCTTAAAATTGTTTTTCTGATATATATTCTCTCCTTATCCATCCATTGAACAGAAATTATTTCCAAGCAAGATTCAGCTTTTCAGTATTAATTGCTTGATGCAATTGCTTATTGACTATTTACAGATGTCATTCAATAAATGGTTTTAAATTTTGGAATAATTACAGAATTTTCTAAGTCAGATGATAAATTTAGTATGTGAAAATAATCCAGTAAGTTCCCAAAGCTAGGCCCAATCATAAGTTCCCAAATAAGCTTTTTATGGTTATTAAATAAAGTTATATTTAATGGGACTAAATTAAAATTTATTTCATTAACTGGCAGCTCATCATTTTATATTGTTTTGTCATTGAGAGGATCAAAGGGCAACTACTGATTTTGTGTGTGAGCAGAGGACATACCCTGGAACAGAAAACAGAAGTGAGGCAAAATAGAGGTTTATAATTTTTTCCTCCATAGAGATAGCAGCATAACAATACCTTAATTATATATTTTTTTCTGCCACTGTGAAGACATTTCTTCAATTTGGGACAAAATTTGACTTTACGTTGGTGAGTTACCACTCGTTTTGGTGAATTTGGTTTGGATTCTTATGACTTAAACATGACAAAAATTTAAGTTGGAGTCCCTGTCCTTGCATGTTTCCTCATTTTTTTGCTAAAACCTTTCAGCTCTTTAACTCTCATATCTTGTGTCTGGTGATTCTTACCCTTCTCTTTTCACACTTTCATCTCCTTTGTACAAGCTTTTCTCAAGTCCTGGGATAAGCCTGGACTGTGGCACTGAACCACTGTGAGACTGCATGTCAGAAAACTTTTGCAGAGGCTTGCAGCATGAACTAGTAGCTCTTGCCCTGCGGAGCAATTTCTCTCCCTATAATGCACATATGCCAGGAGCTGTGTTTCCATGCTGGAACAGGAAACATTTTAAAGAACTTTTCCACCTTGAGTGTCATGGAAATGCAGTTTAAACAGGTCACTCTTTAAACCAGACTCCTGACCCTAGCAAGCCAACAACCTATGCAAAGAGTAGTGGTATCTTCTGCACATACATGCAGTATTATTCAGGCACATCTGAGTCAAGTTGAGAAGAGGACCCCTACCTTCTGCTGTACTGTAAAATTCATATTCTACCTGTACTCTTCTTTAATACAATTATTTTTGTACTAATTAAGTACAGTGAAGGAGAAATAGGACTTTCCAAAGCAGAGTTTGTAGTTTGCATTTGTCCCTGTACTGTCACATTATTGAGGGATGTCATACAAATAAAACCCAAATCAGATATTTAATTTTATAAAAGCTGAAAATTAATCAAGAAAGAGAGCTGGCCTCTGCCTAGTAAAGGACAGATTGATGAAAAACCTTTAAGTCACCATGGGATGTTGATAAAAGAGGCCACTGATGATTGAACTATGAAATCAAGAACACTATTATAGAGTTGTTACCTAATTTATGCAGTTAAAATCATGACATGGGTGATGTGGTCAAACAAGACAAACAGATTCTATTGCAGTAATCAACCATTTTATTAATAACAGGCCTATTATCTCATTTTCCTTCTAAATGCTAATGCTAATTTCAACAGCCTTCATAAAAGGCTGTGCTATGTTTGAGGTCATTACATTTGCCAAGTTTTATTTAGTTTAGGTGAAATTCTGGACACCAATATTTACACTTGATAGTGAACTTCTAATTCAAAGTTTTGTTTGAACGAAATTCTATGAGAACGTGTTCAAATTCTGGAGGCTCAGTTCAAGCTATGTTACTTTTCTTTTCTGGACCCTTCTGAGATCATTTCTTCTACTTGCTGAACTCATCTGCAGGTAAAACACCCTCCTCTCCCTTCACTTTCTCATTTATTTCTACCCATTATACTGTGTGAATTTAGCTGCTTTAGGTCCACTTCTGACTTTCTTATCTTTTTTTGCCATGACAAATAAAACTGGAACCTAATTTGAACTATTAAATCAAGTGATAATTGCTTACACACTTTTTATCATTAAAAAACATTCCAATAAATACACTGGAAGAAAAAAAAAATCTATTACTCTGAGACTCTTAATCTCTTGTATGGTGTCTGAAGAACCACGTCCTTTTAGAATTGATAATCTTTTGTGCAGAGAATTAAGGGAGTGAAGCAGAAGGTCTTCAAGCATCTACCTTGATCTGAGATGACCTGTATCTTCTTCAGTCCTTTGTTTTCTCACCTTACTCGATTTTCATTCTAATTGCAAGGGTCTTCCAACTCGTTTGATTACAGGAGTTTGGCTTAGGCAGAATTGTGAAGCCAAGGTCTGTAGCTCTTCCAAATCCCTGTGAAGAATAAATGACCTAAAGGAGGAGTAGCAGTAATCTCATGTTATTGATTAGAATAAAAACCCAAATCCCTCCATCCATGCAGTCACACATGGAAGTTCATGGTCTGCAGTTATGTCCTGCTTCCACCTACTAGCCATTATTCATTTATTTCTAGACTCTGCTCAGAATCCTTTTCTAACAAAAAATGTAGCTCTATGTATGGTAATGTATTGAGACAAAACAGTGATTCCTGCACTGGAAGGGATGTTGGACTTGATGACCTGCAGAGGTCCCTTCTAACCCATACCATTTTATGATTCTATGATTCTTATGTAAAAAAAAAATAGCAAGATAGTAGTTGATTAAAACAAACCCCAGAAAAAGAATAAATTCACTCATGATAAAATAAAAACCTGTGAGACATGTCAAAAATTGTATCTCTAGTGCATGACATCTGTCTAAAAGCTACAGAGAGAAATCAATAGAAATAGCTAGGGAGTATTATTGTAACCTTTAAATTAAGTCAAATTCACTCTCCTCTGTGAATATTTGCTAACTTCTTTTTTTTTTTTTTTTTTTTTTTTTTATAAGAAATATGACTTCCTACAATTGTCATTATGCCATGCAAGATCTCAAAGTTCTTTTTTTGAACATATGATCCTTTTACTACCTGCTTTTTCTCTGGAACTACATTTGGAAATTATGCACAAATACATCTTTACATCTTGTTTCCTCAACTAGAAAAGTCACTCTGCTCAATACTCTTCCTTATTAACACCTTTTCACTTGTTGGTGCAGTTGTATGCATGAGAGGAGATTTAACATTTTCATTTCATATGAGTGACTAAGAGATTCGGGGTTTTTAAAATTTCCTCAACAAATGCCAGTATACCACGATTCTCTTAATGCTACTATGTTAAGAATTCAGATGTAGATCACTATACTCCACCTGGGTCACACCTCTATTTAAATACTTAGTATTTTAGAAATTAACACAATTAAATTAAAAATTATAATGAACAAACCAGCCCTTTTTTTTTTTTTTTGGTATAGTTATGTAATACATTCACAGTGATTTAAAAATAAAACTACAGTAAAACACCAAGGAGAAGGGGAAAGAGTCTTTGCAGCATCTGGATTTATATTTAATTATACCAGCTGTTACTAATGACTATAATAGGTAACATTCCACTATAAATACTGTAAAAATAAATAATTTACTAGATGAAATGCAAATTAATATCCCATTAGCTTCACTTTTGACAAAATCCTTCGTAGGACCTGTCTTAAAAGTGTCCATCAAAAAAGACAGAATAGCTCTTCATTATAAATACCTAACATTAGTCACAGGGACTTGACTTCTTTCACAGAAAAGCAGTAGTACACAACCTACACCCACACAAACTAGTTCCTTCATGATGACATTTTGAATTAACCAAATATCAGGCTAGGAATCTGACTGGTAGCCTAGGCTCTGTAATCTGTAAGAGCTCTTTTGTAGGAGTATAGCCTCTGCTCAGTCCTAGGTGTCAACTGGAGAAACCTGTTCCTGCTCAGCAACTGAGATCCATTCATTTCAGATTCACTGCCATCTCTGAGAATTTTCTTGAAATAGTTTTTTGAACTGGTGTTACAAATACAAGACCTTGCTCTGACTCTGATAATACCTCTGTACAAGGACAAGCTAGAGGTTCTCTCAGAATCCATTGCTGCATTCCGTGAGGCACGAGGATAATAAAGTATAGCCCTTCTTTCCACTCCAGTAGCACATCTCAGTGTTCCTTCATCTAAAACCACAGCAAAATATGCTTATTTCAGAAAAGCATTTTGGCTTGCATAGAATAGTTCTTTCAACAACACAGCATTTCTCTGGAAATGTTCTGGCCAGTTGTCTGTTACAAATAGCTTAGGTTTATTATAATTTATGGAAACTGTTAAAAATCTGTCATAAACATCACAGTCTGTCACTAAAGACAGAGAGGCATTTGAACCTTTTGTGTATTATCAGGCTCATCTCTGTTTAAATAGAAATGTCATTACACATGGTAGCTCTTTATCCACATGCTTCTGTGTTACTGTCCAAAAACTACTTATCTGCACTTTCTGTACTACAAGTTAATTCTCTGCACATGTGGATTTTTCCCTCAAAGTTGTCTTCAACATAACACTTAAGGTCAGCATCAGGGCCTAAGCCCTAAGTATCTTTCTTTAGACTTGGAACACCAGCCCAGAAATCCTAATATGTTTAGGGAACTGATGTTTCAGAAGTATGTAGATTTGCTAAAGAATTGATATCAGACTTTTTAAGGCTCTTAACAGCTGAATGGCACAATTCTGAAACAGCGGAAGCTGACATTACACTTACAGTAAACGATTCAGCGGGCTAGTAGATGATATTTTTTCATAGGGGTTTTATATTATTCTTGCACTTTCAGCTCCTGGGTTTTACAGATGTATTCTTCTGTTAGCAAGTAGGAAGTGTATTTCAAAAAGTTAATACTTCTGAAACTAATACTGCTTGATGTATCTAACTGGTCTAACAACTGCAATTACTAAACATTTGCTGACAACAGTGTATTCTGTAAAGGCCCTAATGTGACCTTGTCTTGTACTTGTGATTTCTACTGTGTGTCACCCTAGACCCACTCTAACCCTAGGGCTAGAAAACAGAGGAACAGACACCTTTTACAAGTAAGTCAGTACTGAACATCTAAAGAATAATAAAACATCTAAAGAATAACTAAAGAATATGTAAATTAAAACCATCTGTACTTCATAGTTATATTCATGAGCATGATGTTCTTGAAAATATCTTTGTAATCATAACTTTAAGACTTCTAAGAATTACATCAAGGACATTTTGACAAGTTATTTTCCAGAGCTACTAGACATTATTTCCAGTTCCAGTTAGTATAGTCTGTAAGAAGACAGAGGATACCTTTTAGAATGTACTAAGGAAAAATAAATAACTTAAAATATAAGACACTTCTGGCATCATTAACAAAATGTCACACAGCACTGAATGATTAAATGACATTAGCAGATTAAATGCCTTTTTCACCTCAATGGATTTTCTACAGGTTTCTTTTCTGCTGTATTACTTGGAGCTCAAGTTGACAGCTCCTGTGCAGAGAACCTGTTGTCTACTCTTGTTGCGAGAAAAAATCAATGAAAAATATTTTCATTGTTTTGGGGGTAAGCACCTGCAATTTTACTAGACATTTAAGGAACAGCAATTTAAAGTTATGTGTTTTGTTTTCCTTACAGTAATAAAAGTTAGGAAGGAGAGTAAAACCCCTGTCTCAAGCCACCACCAATTTTTTTTTTTTTTTTTGATGCATTAATTTTAAAGTAGTGCTAATTGTGAATTAGGAGACCTACAGAGTCAACACTTATCCACTTTCCAACCAATGTTTACATGTCCTTGCAGACTATACACATCCTACACCACCGCAGAGCTAAGAGGTTTTCATCTGGTTTAAGCAAGGAAGTCTGGAACTATTTTCTGAAAGGCTTTACTGTGATTTTCAGCTGAGATCTTGTCATATCCATCTACCTGCTCCTTCTTGCAAAAGTCTCTTGAACTGTTGCATTACAAAACCCTGCTTCAGGTTAGGAGCATTCCCTTCTGCTCTCCAAAATAGACTCAGTTTCAAGTGGTTGTTCACAAAAAGCAGTTGGGATAACAATTATGCTATGCACATATCCTGATGATGAAAGTGTTAGTTCTCTGGGATACTCCACTGTTGCAGCTAAAAGTGCTGCTGTGCTGATCCCGTACAGGTACCACTTCTTCTCAGTAGAGTATGGCATCAGGTCCTGATGTCTGATCAGAAGAGAGGTAGGAGTTTCTCACAGACCTGACTGCAGCCTTTCATATTAGAACTGAGATCTGGTAGTTCTGACAGAGAGTCATCAAGAGAAAGAGGAGTCTTTGCTCAAATTCCATACAAGGGGAAAACACTGAAAGGCCAATGCTAGAACCCAAAATAAGAGTTTTTCATGTACATGCAATGCAAGACCCCAGGTCAAAGGAAGATGTGAAACAGAGGGGACCACCAGTAAGACAAACGGGTCAGCAACTTTCCTTTCATTCTTAGTTCCCTGGTCTTCCACACCAATGTTCTCCAAGGTTAATTCAAAACATATTGCTGGCAACATATTCCTCCACAAGGACACTATGAGTAAGTCAGTGTAAGCATGTCTCTCTGCACACCACTTTCAGCAGTGAATAATGGTTTGGTGGACTGTGACACAGATCTCTTGTTACTTCAGGTACCATGAACTGGAAAACAAGAATATAAAACATTAATAATTATAGAAATTGAACCTCTGTGAGCTTTGTGGTCAGACTCAGAGCAGGCAGAAACTAATATGCAAAATCTCTGTGTAGAACTCTCATCATGCACAAGTGAAGCCTGAATTAGACTAGTATCAAACTTCCAAAATGTCTTTGCAACAATGTTGTTGACACTAACACAATGTCTCCTTGGAATTGTTACTCTGAAGCACTGTATGCTCAGACAGCCTTGAAATGGTCTAATATACCACAAATGTCTCATACCCAGAGAGGAGAGACAGAGCTCCTCTTAGCCCGTCTCTTCCTACCTACCTATGCAATTAGCTGTCATCTTCTCTGCTTCCCTTTGAGTGTTACTGTCAACTTTTCTCTGAGTGTTTGCTGCAACAGACACCCATTGTTCCCAGTACAATTTGTTTTAGTGATATAAAGATAAGCTAATTTTCCTTTTGTTACTGTGTTGCACTTTCTCATCACTATCTGAAGTCTGTAAATGACAAAATATTTCTTAGATGGTAATTAATTCTCTTCCATTTAATCTTGCTTTCTTCTTTGATAGGTTTTCTTTGTAAGAAAAAAAGCAATGATATCAAAAAACCACCATAGGTAAAGGCATACAGAATTTTTTATTTTTTTTTTTCACACTGCATCTGGTTTTATATGCTGCAAGATTCTAGCAAAATAGTCTTGTATTTCACTTTTTTGATATTGAATGAATAACCCCCTACTTGCATCCCACTCTGAACCTCAATTTTATTGTCCCAGTGTGAGGCAGGCATAGTGATGGATAAATTATTCTGAATCAGAATGAAATCTCTTTCTTCCCACTCATATGTGTGGTGGTGAAAATGGACATAAAAATTTCTACAGAACAGCAAGTATATTTGTTGAGCCATTTTGAACTGCTAAATTGTTGTAATTATCTAAAATGACCCATTAAAGCTGTGCCCCTCCTCAAGAGGGTTTAATAGGGATGCTTTACTCATGGAGTGTAAATAAGTGCTTGTTTAAATAGTCATGGTGCAATGTTTTCACCACAGGCTACCGGCAACTATGATTTTTGCATCATGACAGAAAACACAGAAGTTGTTGAACACTAAGGAATGAAGACTCCACTGGAAACACAAAGCTGTGAGAAATAAGTAATGCTGATAGCTGCCACATGACTTTTAGGCAAAGGGCAGAGATGCAGCAGCATCCCCAAAGCAGCATGGGGTTGGCACACTGCTGCATGCAAGGCACAGGTTGAGAAAGAGACCACTTGTCACCCAGGCGTGCTGTCCTATGCCAGCTTAATCACAAATACTCAGCTTTCCTGGCAAAAGATGAATTGTGCTCAAATGGCATGGAAACACTTCTGTCCCTGTTGTTACTCAGAATTACACTGATCACAAATTAGACTGACATAACCCACTGCCTCATCACCGCACACAAGCAGCAGCAAGGCTGCGAGGAGGAGCCAGAGGGCCCTGGGTCATTAGCTGTAATTGAAGACACTTGAAAGTTTGTCTGGGAAGTACCCAAGGGAATAGCTCCCACATCAGCATAGTACAAAGTGAGTTTATTCATTAGGGTGTCACTTAATCTGCTAATCATCTCTTTCCTGAAACAATGAATCCCTATGAATAATTTAACATTTGGCTTTGCACCAGGAAAAAAAAGTTTTTAGAAACCTAAAAATAGTGGCAAAACAGAAATGCTGGAAAACTTGCTTTTCAAAGTATTGGGACATGTGTTGGTTTTGGCTGGGATAGTTACTTTTCTTCATAGTAGGTAGTTTGGGGCTATGTTTTGGATTTGTGCTGGAAACAGTGTTGATAATTTAGGAATGTTTTCACTACTGCTGAGCAGTGCTTACACAGAGTCAAGGCCTTTTCTGTTTCTCACACAGCAGCAGCACAACAAGTTGGGAGGAGACAGAGTTGGGACAGCTGACCCCAGATGACCAAAAGGACACATTCCAGACCATATGACATCATGATTAGCCTATGAAGGTGGGGGAAGAATGAAAGGGGGGACATTTGGATTGATGGTGTTTTTCTTCCCAGGTAACCAATATGTATGATGAAGCCCTGCTCTCTTGTGGATGGCTGAACACCTGCCTGCCTATAGGAATTAGTGAATGAATTCCTCATTTGGCTTTGCTCTCACACTCAGCTTTTGCTTCACCTATCAAACCATCTTTGTCTGAACTCCTTCTTTTTTTTTTTTTTTTTTTTTTTTCCCAATTCTCTCCCCCATCCCATCAGGGGGTGGAGGATGTGAACAATCATCTGTATAGGGCTTAGTTGCTGGCTGTGGTTAAAACAAGACAGAACATCACACAATTTATAATCCTATTATATAATTTGTCATTCTTCATTTTCAGCTTACTGAACTGTTCAAGTTAGTTCAGCATCATCACATATCATTAGCTTGTACTCCTATCTTCAATTTTCTTTTAGTTTTCTTCACTCAGCATATCACTGCACAGGTTAGATGGGTTTGCATTATGGTAGAGACAATGGGAGGGAACATTAAACCGTATATGGCAGTAAAAACCATTGTGAACAGTTTTTCAAAGTGAATAGCAGAAATTACCTTTGGTCAACTCAAAACTTAGAGTATTGCTTCTCAGGAATATTGCAAATTGAATATTTTCCCCTTTTTTTGTACTGGAAAACAAAATCTTTCATGGAAATTAGCATTTCATTGAAGAAATCTTCAATTTTTCAAGAAAAGAATTTTGGCATAGGGAGAAGTGTGAACACCTGTCCAGTCACCTTCCGTTATCTGGGAGAAGTGGGAATTTCCTGCATGTCCCTCTGTCCCTGGCAGCTCATCCAGCCCAGCTCTGATGATCCTATGGTATCTGTCACTTCGTTGTTGAGAATAATGCAAAGATATTTCTCCAGGTCATCCACATATCCTACTCTTGCTTCAGCAAAATTTTTGGTAGAGCCTGAAGCACTGAAGCGATTCACTACAAAAAACACTGTTTGTCTTAGGGTTACACAAGTGTTTCATGACTTTTAAAGTAATTTTATCAGTCCTTTTGCAGGTTAGCTTGTGGATTTTTGTCCTTCACATAGATTTATCTGCTTCAGTGTCTGAGAAACTCAATAAAGTACTATAGATGATACAAGTGACACAAGAAACTGAGTAGGTTTTGACAAGCAATATTTCTCACTGGTGTTACAAGGCATTTGGATTCCTAACAGGCATCAACTTTTAAATCTACAGACCTATTTCTCAATTATGTGCATGGAAGGACTGTTCCTGTTTCAGGATGCAGGTAGAAAAAGGTGCTGTTATCACTTCAGAAAATCATAATTATTTAGCACCAAAAGCTTACTGCAGTAGCATTACTGTAATAGTGTATGTGGTAATCAGGTCCCTGGTATTTTGAACATATCTCATCAGAAAATCATTCACTAATTACCTCTCAAAATAAATGTTTTAGGTAGGTTGAAGCAAACAGTCCTTTCACCCTCTGAAACTTCACAGGTTTGGTATTTCTCTTTTTGGTTTTGATGCAACTGACGCCTTACAAATTTTCTTATACTCATATAGACACAAAGAGGTGTAAACCCAAGACCAGTGATCTTGCACAGAATGGCATAAAACCTACATGAAAGTTTATGCTCTTCTTCTGGACCATTTACAGTTTGTATAAGTTATTGAATATTGAAGTAAAACAAGTACCTTAACTTCAAGACTTCTTTCTCTGATCAGAAATTCTGTTTTGGAGGAGAATTAATTTTTTCTAAAAAAAAAAAAAAAAAAGGTCTGTCAGAAGTGACTTCTCTTTCTGCTAAAATCTTTGACAAACAAAAAGTCATATCTGGGAATTCTTTTTGTATGCAAGATCAGTATTGCCAGACAAATGATATTTTTAGTAAAAAGTTTCTGACTGGTTTTAACTACAAAATCTACTTATAATTTAGAGATAGTGAAGGGCAGAAACCAACTTCCTTCTCCCAGAGTCAATGGAAAAGCCAGAAGTAGAATGAGGGAACCTTCAGCCTATGAGTGGCATCTCAAATGCCAGACTGAAAATTGTTAGGAATGATTGTCATCACAAGCCAACACTCATGGTCAGTTTCCACATAATGGAATCCCTGACTGAGCAGGAAATATTTGCTTTATCTAAGATTCTGCTGCATGGCAACAGCCAGCAAGTGTTGACTTGTTACCAGCACCCACTGTACACCAGAGTGGCACTGACAGCATGAAATTTAAAAATAAGAACATATTTTACTATTACCAGAAGTCTAAAGGTAATAAAAAATGTCACTAACAGGGGAAAGACTCAGACATTAATCACAGAAAATCTTTAAATCTTGAGAAAACACCCAACAAAGATGGCACATGTTTCAGGGTCACTAAATAACAAGATATTTTGTCATTATCAAGCTACAGGATGTGACTCGTGCTATAAAATCTTCTTTTTTGAGCCAGTATAAATATGGGGATAATTAAAAATTTTTGTTTTCTTGAATGCTAGGGGCTAGATTTTGATCTGGTGTAAAACTGGTATAAATGTCCATTTAAAATGTATTTATTTATCTTTCTAACTTGTTCATATACACACATGTTCTCTGGAATCTAAAATGTGATTTAGTGAAAGTGTTTTATTTAAAATTAACACCACCATAAGTCTCCCAATACATTTCTTACATGTATTTCATCTCTCTGAATTCATGAATGAAAGAAAAGTTTTCTGCAGAAAAGCCAAAAACTCACCAGGAGAATGGACTATCTTCTGTTTCATGTATCATGTTACACTAAGGAGTGTTATTTGTCTATATATGTACTGACTGCAGACTACTGATTGTAGCTCCTTGATTTCCAGCACTAACAGGGAAAAAAATTTGTTCATCACTACCAGGGAAAAAAATTCCTTCTACTCTGAAATTAATGAAGTACTTTACAATGGAGACTTTCAGATTTATGTAGCATTCTATACCTGCATTGAAAAAGAATTATTAAAGACTTGAAAGCTCTCATTTCATCTCTGGGGGGCTGCTGGAATCCTGGTAACCAGATGAATGAAGGGATGCTGAAGACATGTTTTTAACTCAATCCACAGATTCTTTTCTGCAGCTCTTTGCAGATAAGTGCAAGCACAAGGACAGAAAATCAAGTTTATCTAAAAGTCAGTCAGCTCTATCACCAGTGATAGTATATTCAAATCCAACACCAGGCAGCTAACACACTGGAAAGAAGGGATGCTGGAGGGAAGGAAAGGGACTAACGCTGTTCAATATCTTCATCAGTGCAATAGACAGTGGGATTGAGTGCACTCTCACCATGTTTGTAGATGACACCAGACTGAGTGGAGCAGTTGACACTCCTGATGGGTGGAATGCTATTCAGAGGGACCTTGACAGGTTTGAGAGGTGGGCCCATGTCAACCTCATGAAGTACAACGAGTCCAAGTTCAAGGTCCTGCACATGGGTCAGGGCAATCCCAAGCACAAATACAGACTGGGCAGAAAATGTATTGAAAGTAGTCCTGAGGAGAAAGGCTTGGGGGTGCTGGTTGATGAAATGCTCAACATAAGCCAACAGTCTACAAGTTCAGCCCAAAAAGCTAACTCTGTCCTGGACTGTTATCAAAAGAAATGTGGCCAGCAGGTTGAGGAACATGATTTTGTCCCTCTGGTCTGCTAACATGTGATTCCACCTGGAGTACTGCATCCAGCTCTGAAGCTTCCAACGAAAAAAGGACATGGACCTGTTGGAGAAGATCCAGAGGAGGACCACAGATATGATCACAGGTCTGGAGCACTGCTCTTATGAGAACAGGCTGAAAGAGTTGATGTTGTTCATCCTCGAGAAGAAAAGGCTCTGGGGAGACCTTATTGTGGCCTTGCAATACTAAGGGGGCCTACAGAAAAGCTGGGGAGGGACTTTTTTACAACGGCTTGTAGTGATAGGACAATAGATCCAAACTGGAAGAGGGTAGATTTAGATTAGAAATCAGGAAAAAGTTCTTCATTCTAAGTGCAGTGAAATGCTGGAACATGTTGCCCAGGGAAGCTGTGGATGCGCCATCACTGGATGTGCTCAAGGTCAGGTTAGATGGGGCTTTCTGCAGCTTGGTCTAGTGGGAGTTGTCCCTGCCGATGTCAGGGGGTTTGGAACTACATGATCTTTAAGGTCCTTTCCAACCCAAGCCATTCTATGATTCTACGAAATCACCCTATTGCTGACATATATATTTCTGTAAGTCTCAGAAGGATGAGAAAGAAGGCAGCAGAACAAGCATTTCTGCCTTCCCTGTCCAGTTGTGTGCAGTGTTTGACTGAAGGCTACCTTCAGAGATCAGAGTAGGGAGCAAGACCTGGTCTACAACTGAGGGGAGTCCTTTGCTTGAAAGCCAGTTTACCACGGCTGCTTCAGACTTCACTGTCATTAATCCTGCACTCCAAGGAGAGGTCTGGGGACTTTCCTTGAGGCAGAACTCAGCATCACTGAACAATCAGCAAAAACAGTTGGTGTGAGGGGCAGAGGGGTGCCTACATGCCTCCTTGCAGGACAAGAGCCAAAGCACCAGAGCAGCCAATACAACTCTGCTGCCCTTATGTTATAAAGCCATTTGGGACTTGGCCTGGTTGAACAGCTGGAAAAGATGTATGCACTGAAGTCCACTTACCTAAACTATTTAATCCAAAGTGAATTCACTCACATCTGAGGAGAAAAGATTTCAGGTCCAAATAGCTAGATACGTGCAGGGACTTAAGAGCTCTGCAAAAACAAATGAGTAGTCTCTAAAATAGGGCTTTTGTCAGTGGGAATTGTTCCTCTTCTCATAAAATATATAAATATTAGTCAGACCAGAGGTTCAAACTCTGTCTTTTAATTTTCTTTGTGGATCTCCTACCCAGTGGGATCCACAATGCTTCCCTCTCCCCAGTGAATCTTTAATTATTCTACAGAAAATAGAAGAATTACATTCTCATTCTTATCACTAAAATAAATTCATTAACAGGCAGAAATGGAAAGGGATTGATTTTCCCTCAAAGGGAAAATGTGAAATGAACAGAATAAAAAAAAACAGATACTAATTTTAAACAGGAGCATTTATGCCACCTTGAAGCTGAAGTGTTTCTACCAATTTCAGCAGAGTACCTCTGAGTTCATACTTACAGAAATTTGACCAGAACTGGTACTTAATAAGACAGGACCAGAATTTTGACTCAACCTTTAGGTCAAGTGAGAGGGTCTTATTTTAGGTACAGTGGGAATCCATTTCCACAAGAAGTTTACCATTTCTTCAACAATCTTCTTTATGTTTCTGCCCCAACAGTCACATGTGGCATTGGCACAACACAAGGTCTTAAGAGGACAAAACAAAGACAGTATAGGCTATCCATTATCAGAATAATACTAATAGGATAACACTATTTATTTGTTACACCATGGGCAAAAAATTGCCATAGTCTTGTAAAGGACTTTGTAACTTTCTCCTGCTTTTGCCCTTCTCATGCTTATCTTTGTCACTGCATGCTCACCACTGCAATCTTGTGGATGATCAATAAAAACTCCAAACTGAAACATGTTCCTACAGATCCTATGCAAAACTGTTAAATAGATGTGTTACTCTCTACCGGAGTTTTTGTGTGCTCAAGCAGAAGCTCACAGTACAGATGTCTGTGAAAATCTCTAAGCTTACAGAGATGGACAAGGAAAGGTACTTTTCCAAGAAACAACTAATTTTTTCTATTAAAAAAAAAATCACAACTGAATATTCTCATGTTGTTAACATTGTCTTGGTGAAGAATAATTAATATAGATAAAAAATAATTGTAACGATAATAAATAATGACCCTCTCTAATATTACATTTTTCACTTTAAACCTCCTCTGTATGCATATGTTCACACAAATATCTGCTACAAAATTTTCGTTAAAGGTCCTCATGAGCTAAAAAGCTTTGAACCTCCTGGGTCATGTTCAGTGATCCTGCAGCTCAGTTTCAGCTCTCAGAACATCAAATTTCAAAATAATTGCATCTGATTTGATGTTTTAAGATCACAGCCACTCTGCTTTTTTCACCTGATGAGCCACTATTTTCATCATAAGTATTCTTGAAAACAACACAGATCCATAAAATTAAAAATAATTACTTTGAATAAAAGGGACAATACAGGAATATATATGAGGCTGGTGATTCAACTAGGTCATACAATTACTCAAATCTCCTACCTCTGTAGACTTGTGATATATATCTTCTCTCACTACTAATACTCAATGCAACTATGAGTGTTACAGGGGAACATGAGGACCTGATGAGATTGGGAGTCCAATTTTCTTAAAGCATAAACTTAAAAATGTGCATACATGTCCACTGCTAAAATTGATACTACATTTTTTACTTTGGACTAGTCTGTTGCATTTTTGTGTATGCACAAGCTGAATTCCCTTATAAAACCAAGTTAATGCAACCTTAATAAATCTGTGTTATTTGATTGATGTATTTGTTTTGCAAATGGATGGATTCATCCGTTTTAAACTTCCCTAAATTCACACAGCACATTTTGATATAGAACCTGCTACTCCTTCACAGAGACAAGAAAAAAATGCTCAGTGACAGTATTTATGGTCCGTTGTACATCATGGGAAGCCAGGAGGAAAACTCTTGTCACTTGAACACTTGTTTTGTGGACACACACAAAGTTGCTGAAAGGGAACAGAAGATCCATCACTAGCACTTGTGATGAGACTTTTAATTATTGTATTAATTGTAATAAAACATCACTTGTAAACAAAACGTATGGAAGAAAAATCACATTATGTGACAAAATAAGATAAAAACAAAGTCATGGAGATATCTTTTGTGGGATTGAAATTTAGGAGAGTGAATAAAATATTGCTGAATATGTCAGGAAGTATGCTTTCTTCTGAAGAGATAACAGTTATTATACTGATAAAAACAATCCAGAATTCTGCAATCCAGAAATGACTCTGTAAGAAATGTTTCAGAGACTTTTTCTTTTAAATTATACCACTGGATGTGCCCAATACTGCAGTGATCATTGCTATTCCCATCTATAACCTGCATATAAGTGAATGAAAAGGATTGAGCCTAAAGCTATCAGTGAATTTCAAATGAGACACTCAGCAGCAAGAGTATCAAGCATCTGAGCATGCGTGCAATGTAAAGGTCCTACAGTGATTAGGGTAGCTGGCAGAAATCAAGCTGCATCTTTAAGACCTTTAAGTTCTTTAAGAGTTCGGGACATGCCTCTCGGGAGATATAATCAACCCATTTAGGAGTAGAGGATGGATTCACAGGCTCCTTCAGCTCTTATTTTTTAATAGTCTATGAAATATTGAGTAAAAAAGAGGTAGAGTACTTCAGCAGAGATGGGCTGAAGTAAATCCCGTTTACTCTTAAAACAGCACACCACAAAAATACCATAGCATGATGCTAGAAAGATAATTCAATTGGCTTTTGTCATAAGACCTTGGCAAAAAGATGTGGTTTAGGGCTTCGTAGCCTATGATTCTCATATGATCTTCTTGTTTTGAAATTTGCCATACTTTCTCAAGTTCTTGACATCACTAAACCAGTAAAAGAGATTTTGCATAATCAGAGTCTTTCTCACAGTTTGAATTCATCATCTGAAGATGTCCAGCCAGTAGATTGAGGGAGGTTCTCCTCCCCCTCTACTCTGCACTAGTGAGACACTTCTGGAATACTGTGTTCAGTTCTGATCTCCCCAGTTCAAGAGGGACAGGGAAATACTAGAGAGAGTCCAACAGAGAGCTACAAATGTGATTAAGGGACTGGAACATCTCTCTAATGAGGAAAGGCTGAGAGCCCTGGGGTTGTTTAGTCTGGAGAAGACTGAGAGGGGACCTTACTAATGTTTACAAATATTTGAAGGATAGATGTCAAGTAGACGCGGCCAGTGTCTTTTCAGTTGTGCCCTGTGATAGGATAAGAGGTAATGGTAGCAAGGTGAAACATAGGAAGTTCCACCTCAACATCAGGAAAAACTTCTTCACTGTGAGCACTGGAAGAGGCTGCCCAGAAACGTTGTAGTGTCTCCTTTCCTAGGCACTTTCAAGATCCTCATGGATCTGGTCTTCTGTGGCCTGCCCTAGGTGATCCTGAGCTGGCTGGCAGGTTGGACTTGATGATCTCCAGAGATCCCTTCCAACCCCCATCATTCTATGATTCTGTTATTCTATGATTCTATGATTGATTCTATGATCTGGTACTGATGAACTTACTAGAAAATTAGGCAGAAGTAAATGACATTGTTTGTATAATAACATATATATATATATATATATGTATGTCTCACGGTTTAGGGTCAGGGCAGCCCCTTAAACTATAACAGACGCTCTCTGTTAACCCCCCTCCCTCCCCAGAGGGGAAGAGAAAGGGAATAAGGGAGAGAGACTTAGCGATTAGAAAAGGAAACTAGAACAGCTTTAATGAAAAGGAAATTAATAATAATAAAAATGGAATATATACAAATATATACAAAACCAGTATCAAACCCAACCCCCTTGATGGTAATTACATCACCGTCACCACTGATGTTGTGCAGGCACTGGGGGAGTCCCAGACTGGGCCCCACAGCAGATGGGAGCTGTGTTCAGGAGCTGGATTCTGGTACTGGGATTAGGAACACACAAATTGGGATCAAAGGCAGACGGACAGAGTCCTCCTTGGGTGCTCCGAGGAAGGAACCGAAAGAGGAC
>JANVCC010009942.1:468746-493881 GCA_025345505.1 Todiramphus chloris collaris | reverse complement strand
AAGAGCCCAGAGACCCTTCGGGTCCCTCAGCTCTAGACCAAATATGGTGTATATGGGATGGAATACCTCGCTGGTCAGTTTAGACTCACCCATCCTGTCCACTCCTCCCTGCAGGTGCAGCCTTTCCACTTTCTGCACCCCGCAATGTGGTACACAGGACCCAGCAGTGGCCTTGGTCTGCATACCAGTCCTTGGTAGTAACTCTAAACATAAGGTGTTATCACTGCTAGAAGCAGGCACTGTCTGTGAGAACAGGCTGCCAACTTCAGAAAGTGCAGTTAATTAAAAGAACCGAGCTGAAAAGTAAAATTATTGAACAGAATTAGTTCTGTTTTCACTCAAACCAGGACAGTATGTATTTTATCTTTATAATTATATTGTTTATGAATATTTGAATTATGTAAGCACAAACATAAACACATATGAAGAAATGACATTCACAGAAGAGCTAGATGTTACTGATTAATCCCTTATTAAAAAGGTTTCACACATCCATGCAAGGAGATGAAGTTATGAGACTGAAAATACACCAACTACAAGAAAAAGCCTTCCTAAAAACCTTATGCTGACTGATGAATCCCAAAGATGTAATAATTTCACTATTTAAAACTGTTAATGTTACACTGTATTTAAAAAAAAAAAAAAAAAAACCCAATCAGTATATATAAAAAACAAACAGAAAAGCAGCTACAAATTTAAAATAGAAAGATCCATGTGTCAAGCAAATCAGGGACTCCACTGAGACTGATTTGCTAAAAGATAGCGCAAGATGTTTCACTTAAAAATCTGAAAGAGCTTGGCAGTACTTGCTTATTTTGCTAGTCTTTAAAGTTCACTCCAACTGAGAAAACATACATCAGCAAGGTTAGCAGCAGAGCACAATGTACTCATGAAAGGTCCACAGACTTCCCTGGCTGCTCCTCCAGGAAACGTGAGCCAGGAGCTGAGGGCAAGGGCAACAAGGCAGGTCTGATAGCAGTCAAGGGGATTCCAACAACAACTGTTGTTGGGAGCAACAGGGTCCAGAGCTTGGAGCAGACACACCTACAATATAGCTACATATCCTGGGCTGTGTGTGCCCTCAGTGGGGCACTCTGTTGCCTGTCCAGAGACCTGATACTCTGCTACAATGGTATGCAAAAAAGCAAAGAATAAAAAAAATAAGTAAAGCAAACCCTCTGTAAAATATATCATTCCTTTGCTTTGATGTCTTCTTCTTGAAAAGGAGAGGGTCTTCCAGAAATATCACACAGCTGTGCATCAGATAAGCAGATTGAAATGACCACTTGAAAGCCAATAACCTTTCCTGAAGTTTGAAAAAGTACGATTCAATACTTTAAACTTGATTTTCTTTTCTGAGTTCTTCAGCACTTCCTGCAGCTGAGAAGAGAGCATATATAAAATTGCAGGAGTAAAAGAAAGTAGATTCTTTTACATCTCCCATTCAACTCCAGCCTTGCTCAGAAGATCTGAGAAAACCTTTGGATTTTTCAGCACTTATCTGAATTAAACTCTTCAAATTTTGAAGTTTGCTCACTACTTTATCAAACTGAAGTCTAACTTCTGTTTCATAATCATATACTATGTGAATATCTCAGAGAACTCACAGAAAGTGAAAAGTGCCTGAATGTGATTATGAAAGTTTTTCTTTCAAACATGCCTCTAATAGAGTTTGTTGTGTTCATCAAGGGGCTCTACAATGAGGTGTAGGTATGAACACAACAGCAAGATCTTTTCATACAGAAACTGCCAAAGGCAGAAATACATACCTGGTTTCCTTATAAATAATAAGTTCTATGCCACCAGCAATGATGCAACATGCAGAATCACATGTCTAGAGTGTATTCAGATAACAGCCAGCAGCTCAGACAGTTTCTCTACTACACATGCAATTGAACTAAGCAAGCTGAAAACAAGAGGTTTCTGGAACTTCAGACTTTTCTAGATGGCTTTTTAAAAGTGCTGGTCTGTTAGTGCACAATAATAAATCACACCAAGCATGTATGGCAGTAACAAAACATTACAAATATTGTACTATGAAGCATTAAGAAAATTGTCAAAAAATACATTCTTGTGAGGACCTTATCCAGATGATAAAAAATAAAGATATAGGCTGGTTTTCACTTTAATTCTGTAACATTATTTATGTTACAAGCTGTAGCATGAGGAACACAATTCGTGGGCTACATCACATGTGCAGTCCCGTTGTTGTAAAACCTGCTCAGGTAACCTATGTGACAGATGAACTTACCTGCATCTGAAAACTTTTCTGCCTAAAAGGTCCCATATTCTTTTCTGCCATCAAATCACATCTAATCATCTGACAAGCCAAGAACTAGAGGAGAAGCCCTTAAAAGAGTTTCAGCAATTGCTCAGGCAGCAGCCCACTCTAGGGTCCCCTCTCTGGGATAAAGCATATCACCTAAAGACCCACACACATCTGCATAAGCCACTGGGCAGCACCAAAATGGGTGCTGCTGGTACAAGCAGGGCATTCCCCAGACTCATCTTTTAACATCATCCATTTTAGCCGATGGGAGGGGAGACAAGCCTCCATACAATCAGTGATCAGGCTCTTCTGTCCTCTCCTGCTCTGTTACAGTTAAACCGAGGAACAAAGGGACATGAAGTTCACTGCAGCATTGCCAGTAATTTCATGTACCATTCCTCTTAATAGCCTGGTTGTCAGTTGTTGTTTAAAGAAGATTATATCATCCTCTTGGATTTTCCTTCAGGTCTCTTCCTTCTGCTGCCTGCAATAGTTCTTTTTCTGTCCTTGTTCTATTTTCTGTCTTTGTGCCAGCTTAAACCCACATTATATTACTTACAGTTTCCCACATCAACATGTGAATAAGTATTTCTTATTCCCTTTATGACTGTAAAGAAGCATCTAAATATAAACTAATTGAAATTGGATTCTCAAAGCAATTAAATACTGACCCAAGGGTTTTTATATTGAAGCACCCATCCACACTTACTGAAATCAATGGCATATGTCATATTCACAGCATTGCACTACAATTTTGGGTGCTGTAAGGTGCCCAGAGATAACAAAGAATATTTTTAGGCATCATTGAAAGATGGTCTATGGTTTGATGAAATCAAGAGTTTCTGTTTTAATAAGCATTTCTACTAGAATGCCAAACATGTTTGAGTATTTGTATTCAACAGAGTTCTGTGGGTGGATAGATGTGCAGGTTCCAGTGGTGGAGGATATAGAGAGTCATGGTTCATCTCCACATTCTGCTTCAGACGCCAAAGTATCCAGCTGTGGCTTTCTGCCAGAACAGTGCTTTCCACATTTAATAGGAAACATAGAGAGAGGAGGCTGAGTAGCTTTAAGCAATCATTAACAAAAGAAGGCATGAGAAGAAAAATTATGGGTATGTGCATTCAGGCACTGAAGCAAAAAACATGGTGAAAAAGGGTGGTCTGATGTGATCTGGTCTATAAAAATGTTTGCACAACTAAGCTGATAAGGAAAAAAACATGTGGAATAATATAAAACTTTGACATGTGTTCTCTTCCAAGATTCAGATTTCCCTTTAAGGGGGGGAAACTTCTCTCTTACTTCTGATATACTGCCAGCAAATCCAAGTCCATTTTTTGTGTGTGAAAAGAACAGGAAAAAATACAGAATCTATTTTTTTACTATAAAGGATGTGACATGGTAGAAAAGATATTCCCCAGGTAGATAGGAATTGCCAAAATTCTTTGTTGGAATGAAAAGCAAAGAAATAAATGAAAATTTTCGACCTCTAAAATGTTTCAATTCAGTTCCTAATTAGTCCCTTTCAAAGTGATTCATGAATCAGCCAAATGACAGTATTATGAGAATCAAGAGCATGCAAAATTCATTTGATCTCATCAGTAACTCCTACTTGGATTAAAGATGTATTTTTTTGGTGCTGTGTCTCCTGGCAAGGCAGTACTTTCCTGCCTTGTGGCTGTTCTATATTTACTCCATGTTTTCCTCACAACTGGCTCCAGACTTCCAGCATACTTAACACCACTGCACAGTGTTCAGTGTAAAAATGTATGTGCTTTTCTCTTGCAGTTCTCTCTCCAAATATTGTGAATGGTTCTGGACTTCCACTTTCCTCCTTTTCCATTTGCCCCAGTAGTGACCACAATCTGCAAACAGAGCAAGAAGTGTAAGAGATAAGCTGCAAACAATCCAATAGCTGGAGCTGTAATGGTCCAGACAAATTCTTATCCTACATGCTGCTTCCTGCACAGACAGAGGCAGGAAAAAGATCAGGAGAGAGAACACAAGCTGCAAATCTGACACTGTCTCATATCTTCTTCTGTCTTTCAAATTGCAATTAAAGTCCAAAGGCCCTTTTAGAAATAAAGGTAGTTTTCATGTGCATACTGATATTTTTTAAAATACCAATGCCCCCACTTATTATTAGCACTTGGCAGCTCTGCCCATGAGCTTGTTAAGTTTTACATTATAAAGATTTTCAATTTTATATTGTTCTGTGCTGTATAAAAACCTTATGACTAATGACCCAGCTGGAAATAAGTAGAAATATCAGATTTAAAGATTTTATTGAAATATTTATAAAAGAAATCATTGAGGCCATCTTCCAGCTCAAGCTCAGAAGTAGAGAAAACTATATATAAATCAATATTTCATTCAGAAGAAACATCAAAACCACATAGCACAGTCTGTATAACTCATCAGAAGCAAAATACATCAGACAGGCAATTCTAAGACCTGTAACAAGTTGAGGCATATGGCTTTTCCCAGTCCACAGCTCACCACCAGAGCTGGCAAGCAAACATTATGGGAATTGCCACTTGTGGAACAAATGGGAACACACACAGATTAGTAATTTTCCTGCCCTTCCTTAAACATCAACAAGATTGATTTGGATGGGATCTCCATTTCTGAAAGTCAGGTAAGGTCTTCTGTGTCCAGGTCCAACTACATAGGACCACATATGCATCTCCCCAGCCGTTGATCTGCAGGATTGTACACTGCCATCAGCCACATTGCAATTCCTGCAAGTGAAGCTGCCTGCCTGACTTTGTCTACAGAAGTAGGAGAAAGAGAGGTCAGACTCTCCACATGACAAAAGGCATGTATATCCTTTGGCAACCAAATTATCAGGGGAGAATAACGTTCTGTTTTGTCCAGGCAGATCAGTGTCAGTTCAGTGCCTCATTCACTCAGAATCCTATGGTGTGGTACCCCATGTCAAACAATCTGCCTTTGAGACTGACCACCGCCTGCATGAAAATATTTTGGCAGGATGTTTCAAGAGGACCACAGGCATACATACACAATCAATGCCTTTGGTATCCTAGATGCTCTAAGAACAGCAAAGTCTGAAAGCCAGCTTTTATTTTCAGCACAGCATGATACTGAAGTTACTAACTATGACACTTTCTATCACGTCTCTTTTATCATTACCTTGACAGCTGATCTTGCAGGTCAATAGACCGATGTTGAGCAATTTGGCAACAGAAGTAGCAACTCATTTTGTGAGTCCTGTAGGTTTCCTTATTTATGTTCTGGGGCTCTCAAACACCAGTCAGGTGGTGGTCATACATGTGAATGCTACAGAGCAGTTATTGGTCACCCCACAGCTACGAAATTATATCAGCTGTAGACTTTTCTGTGCCCTTTCTCCTGCACTACCTATTCTGTTATGCACATGCCTGTAGGAACATACATTACACCATCCAAATATACCAAAATTCCTTCCTTTTCATCTTTTGCACATATTGTGTAAGCAAAAAGATATTCCACAGCCTCTGTGGATACAGTTGCTTGAGTCACACAGCCATGAGCAAGCACTATTTTCTTGTTGTCATGAATTTTCAGAGGTGAACAGTGTGCTGAGACATGCCAGGAGCCTGAGACATATGGTTGTGACTAGGTCTGCTCTTGGGGTAGAAAATTCCACTTTGCACAGTGGTAGAAAGGGGAGGAGGAGTCCCTGGTCCCAAATCCAGCATGGATGGAGACTTCAAGGTACCCAATTCAAGAAGGCACAGAAACTGGAGAAGCAACTCACATGGTGCTCTTGTACTGACAGGTGTTTTTCTATCTGAACTTCCCTCTGGAGTTTTATAAATTACTGGAAATGTGTAAGTGAGGTAAATGAGAAAACTTCCATTCAAATCAGTAAGTCTTGGATTTTTATTCTTAAATATTTAATCAGAAACAATAACAAGAAAGCTCTTGAGCCAGAAGTAGAGCCAGTTTTTTCTGGGATGAGAGACAAAGACAAAGAGCAAGACTGATCAATAGCTCTTATGGTTGCTTTAAGGTTTCTAAAAATAATAACTCTTTTGTGCTTCATGGTAGTTTTTATGAAAGAAAGTTGGGAGTAACCTAGGAATGTGATTTTCAGAAAATTATTTTGTAGTTACACAGTGTAGTATGCTGCATGTCTCTTATGTGTCATCATGTTATATCACTGTAATAAACATGCAAAGACTGAAATACAAAAGTTATGTTCAAATGAAACTAAAAAATATCTATACGGAAATAGAAAAGCCTGGGAATTTACTGGGGGGTGGGAGGAGGCTAGAGCGACCTCATTTTAAAAATTGTTTAAAATTTGTTTTCACAGAGCAGAATACCAGAAGGAAGATAAAAAGGAAACTAAAGAAAATGGGTGGGGTTTTTGACTCTTAGCATCACTGACCAGAAGAGAGGCAGGAATGTATAATGGCAGGACAGCAAGCAGAGTCCACCCCATATTCTCCATGAGATCTTTGGACAGGTCAAATCAATAATTTTTCTTTTTCCTTGATTTCTTCAGAAAAGACTGGGAAACATAGGTAGTCATACCATGTGGTAATAACATAGATTAGAAGAGTAATTTCATGAGAAGTCCAAATAATCAGTCCCCAAAAATCATCTCCTTCAGTCATGATACTTATTTCACTTTTCCCAAGTGGCACCTCTGGCAGTCTCTCACCTGCAGCCCTTAGGCACCAAAACTCCATTTGAACAGCCAAGGGGTGGGTGGTGGGACTGCTTTCCTTGTCCCACTTAATCGTGCTTTACTGGTGGCTTCAAAAGTGCAAACAAGAAATGTGGCATAATTAACAATTGAAGATGTTTTTACTATTTCAGCAACATTCAAATTCCAGAAGCTGAAAAATAAGCTAAATGAAGACCCTGTTGGGCACTGCAGTGACCCACTTTATCACATTGCCAGGGAGCACAAGATGCACAAGCAGAACAGAAGAGAGAGTCTTCAGGCAGTTGTTTGACTACTGAGTGATTGTGGTTAGACCTGGTGAGAAGCAACCTTTCCATGAAAACCCAGCAAAGCTAAAGGAAGAGACATGGTGGAGGCAGGTTGCCTTGTTTATTTGGACACTCTGCCAAGGGATGCCAATGCTTCATTGGACATGCAGTGATATTATACGGAAATGTAAGGACTTCTGAGCCCACACACCCAGAGTCAAGCATCTTGACCAGAGCAGGCTGTGCCCCACATATCTGTGGCTGTCCATAGGAGACCATTCTGGCCAGCTTAATTTGTACTTATTTCTCTCTCCTAGCCCCTCCATATTGTGTAGAACAGCTAGTCAGTCTCAGTAATTTGATACTTTTCCTATTATAAAAAAAAAAATTAATTCTGCAAATACTTTAAACCAAAAAGGGATCTTTGTTACATATGATGCTTGAAAGACTTGCTGCATTTTCCTAAACAAAATGCAGTGGAAAGTAGAGCCAGGGCTGCCACCATTCTCCATACCACTAGCAGTCCTAGGACATTTTGTATACAAAGTATAGACAAATTAGAGATTGGTGAGAGTATAAGTAACTCATCAGAGGACATTAACACAAGAGGTGGTGTAGAACCCAGAGTTCCCCCAAAGCTCATCATTCACAGATAAGTCCACTCTGTCAAGAGCTCCAAAATCTGTTGGGAGCAACAAAAGCAGTCAGGAGACCCAGCTGTAGTAGAACAAGTTTGTGCAACAACAGCACAAGGTAAAAGTTTGAAAAGCACATTCAGGGGCTGATAATGTATGGCTGCCTACTGATATCTCAAATGTTAAAATGACAATGCTGCTGTGCCAGACATCATGGGTATAACAAAAATCACATCTCTGCCCAACATTTTAATTGCATTGTCCTCCAACAGTGAGACTGTCATTGGCCACATTTTGCAGGATTAAAGCCTGTACAATACACCCTCTGCTGGCACTTCTACTGCTCCATGGAGCTTTACATATGCTTTTGAAATTACTTGGTAACTTTAATGCATTCAGTAGTTCTAAGAAAAACACAATCTATTCTACATACAGACTGCTTAAGGAATTTTTCTAGTTCAATCTCTCTCACAGAAACAAAGGTTACCTGGCTGTCTGATAGCCCACCTGCCTGAGCGGGAAGGACTTCCTGCCCTGTTGTGTGTACTGGTGGTAGTGTTGGCACCCTGTGCAACTTCTGAGCCAAGATGAAGGGGCTTGATAGTGTACAGTAAACATTACTTTTCTTGTTATTATCACAGACTGTATCACTGAGTGCAATCCCAGTTGCACATTTCAAAATAACTTGAAGTAAATGCTTTCTGTCACTGCTATAAACACATAAGACAGTAAAATTACATGCAATATTAAGTGTGCAGCTTAACTGACCAAATCAAACAGAGCCATGAAATAACATGGCACAGTAGCTATACCATGGTAGTTATGAAATTTCTGAGATTCCCACACAAAATAGCATAAAAATAAGGGGAAGAAAGAATTTCAGGTATGTGGGAGTTTACCTACTTCCCAGTGGTGTTTATTTCATAAGAGATGTATCTCAGACAGGCCTGTGCACATCATATACATGTATACTTATTTTGGTAGTTCCCCAAGACATAGGTCCCCCATTTTAGAAAGAGCTAATACCTTTGAAGGCTTTTGTCAGCCATGTTCTTGACATCATTCACGTTCCACTGTTAGCAGGACTTTCTTTTAGTACAGATGGACTTCTGCCATTATTCATGGGTTTTAATACTCATCTCTTACAAGGACTAGATGTAGACTGCCAGATTAATTTAATTTGCAATTTAAAGATTACACAAGCTGCTTGTCTTTGTTGTTCTGCTGATGTCTCAGCCTCTCCCAAAGTCAGTAATGGTTCCCAAGAGAGAGGAATGTTGCACCATTTGTAATCAACAGTCTTGCAGAGGTTACAAAGCTCTCCCTGTCACACACCAATTACCTCCTGCTCCCACAATTATCAGCGTAAGGCAAACTGATGCATGTTCAGGCCCTTGCAGACACTCTTGAAAGACAACTTAAATATCAGAGGCCTCAGAGTACAAGGAAATGCAGCACCCATTCACTTGTATGTGATAGCTAGGCATTGCTAGACAATTAATTGGTCTTCACCATTGGAAGTATCTGCTTATTACCTGAAATGCACACAGACTTTCTGGATTCCCTGTTTTTAAAACCCATTTTTGAAACAGCTTCAAGAGAAGTTTTAATTACTGACAAAAGCAGCCAAAAAAATCCTTGACAAGGAGCCCACCAGATTATTTCCTTGTCCTCAGACTACTATATGTCTTTTAAGCAAGATTACTTTTGAAATCCCTTTTGAGCCAAAGTTAATAAAGTATATTGAAACATGTATACACATTCCATCAAGAAAGACATTGTAGAGGTCAAGAGCTCACACTCCCTTTTAAGCAAAATAAGGTGAAAAAACCTAAATTTCAGCCAAAACAGTTTGTTTTCTCACATTTGCTGATCATTCACAATTTGAGATCATGAACACTTCTGAAAAAATCATATAGTATTCTAGTATTATGTGAAACAACAAATGTATTTTTAGAGAGTTTTTTACTGTTTACTTTTTCACTTAGAAAAAAAGACTAGCATGTCCGGCTAAAGTACATCATCATCATCCAGATGTTTAAAGTCTCTTGAAAGAGTCTTTCACTGTACTCAGTGCTGTGCTTTCCAATACATCATCATAATTTTGCTTGTTGCAATAGTCAATGAGTAATTTTCCATTTCACCACCTTCTAAGAGTGATACTTACTTGGCAGAATCAGTAACACCTTAAGCAAATCATTATCAATTGATAAGCCATGAAAGATTTCTAAAGGCTACAGAAGACACAAATAGATGTCTAAATAGCAGACAATATTATAAGCCTAAGAGGATAAAGAAGTTTCTGTCCCAAGTTCCCACTGTATGATGCCTTTTCTGCACTGACACACATATTTAAGTGCAACCACAAAGTCAGTCCCAGAAGGTACATTGAACAACAGCAAATAAAAAGACGGTCTACATCCTTATACCCTACTCAGCCTAAAGTATGTAGTTTACTTTCTACACAGGAATTAACTACATTTTAGCCTCCTAGGAAAATAGACAAACAATAGTTTCAAGAAGCAGCAACCACAGTTGCAAGAATAGGAGATGAGACTATTACAGCAAGGATGTATTAACAACTATACAGAGTTATTTTAATGTAATGTAATTCGGGTACCTTCAGTTTTTAGCTACTCAAGAAAATTCTGGACTGTAAAAGATAACTGCTGTTTTGTTTCATTATCACACCGAAGAATGTGTTTTAAAAGTAATGCTAGTGTTGTTGAGGATGTTGCAAACATAACTTCAATCACAGGAAGTGCTGGTGTTGATAATGTAATGGATGAGATTCTCACCAAAACAAAGGCACAAAGCTATTCAAACCGTTTGGAGTATGTACCCAAGAAACCAAGAATTTAAACTCAAGGTATAAATCACTTGCAAAAACCTAAAACAGAATTCTTACTGAGTCCTGAGAGCTCTTGTGGGTTTAGCTTTTTAATTTCATCAGAGGAAGCAGTGCTTTGGCCCTCAATTCAAAGAAGTGCAGTAAAACAACCCAAGGAATCCAGGCTTCCCCTGCTCTGACCTCAGCCTCTGGAAGCCACCATCCCCCTTTTATTGCTGCAATTCTTGGAAACCAGGAACCTTACTTGCAGAGTCTTTGGTTTACAGGAATTTGTTTGCTCTTACATTCATCAGTGTAAAATGGTTGGATGTACACAGGCTGGGCTTTTCAGACAGAGGAAACCTTCTTTCAAGCTCTCCATGGATGCATTATAAAAATGATAGACATATTTTAGATTATATCATTCTTGCCATCTCTGTGCCATTGCTTCAAGGCATAAAAATTCCTTCCTCTTCAGGTTCTCACAACACATCTTCTTGGATAAACTTCAATTTCACTGAGAAACAAAAAAAAGTGTTCAGAGAAATGTTTTCCTTTGACATGGGACTCCGCCTTTTCCCCTGAGGCAAGGCCATATCCTCCTCAGCTGTTTGAGTAACACCCAGTAATCATAACCACAAAACAACTAGTTATTTGGGCTGATGCAGTCTCTAGTGGAAAATCAGCAGAAACACAAGTTCATTTCTCATCTTCAAGATAAGATCTGTCTGAGGGAAAAAAAATAGAACACTTCCCTCTCACCCAGTGAATGAGGACAGACAGCAGAAGAGCAGTAACTTTTTGCTACACAATTTACTCCACAAATAAAAAGAAACTGTTGGAGAACCATCTTTCTGGGCAGAGTAAAGCCTTTGTGGACATAAGGGCTGAGGTGCAGCTGGGAAGAAGGAACATCCATTGTCATCTTTTTTTTTAGCAAAAAATGGTCAAAGGACTAGCTCTTTGAAACAAGGCCAAGAATTTCTGATCTTGTTCAAAATGTAGTGACTTGTGATCAGTGGCTCGAAATTGCTTATCTCAGCTGATATAAAATAATTTCCCTCATTGGAAAAGGGAAAATTATTTTAAAACTCACTGAATTACATTATGCACATGAGACATATTATTCAAGTGTACAAATTATTTTGAGCTTGCTAGTAATGTTCTTAATGGCTACATTGCCTAGAAGCAACATACAAACCAAAGCATAACCAGTGTAGAAAAGCTCACCAACAGACCAACAGAGTAACAGTCATGTTTGGGAATCACTCTGGAACATCTGCAGGTCCAAGAAGACATCAGAGTAACACAAAGAGCCAGCCCTGAGTTGCTGTCTCCTGAACAGGCCAATTTGGGCACATTAGGAAGAAAGGTAGTACACTCCAAATCACCATGGCTCTGAACTTGTTTTTCTTTTTGGTTAAGTGGGGGTTTTTATCAAAACTTGCTGATTAATGAGAAACACACACTGATTTACAACTATCAGTCAAACACATTCACTTTAGAAATAACTGCTTACTGAAGATAATTCAATTAGAATAGCATGCTTCATCTCAACACGGACAAAAATCTAAACCATACAAAGAACAGTGGGATTCAGAACATCAGGCAGGTCTAGAGAACTCTTCAGCCAGAACCAGCACAATCCACTGTCTCTGCAGATACATAAAAGATTGTGCTACTTACCACAGGGACCACTGCATTGGAAACATTTTTTTTAGTTCACTAAATTTTTAGTCTGAGCCAGTATTATTATTTTAGAAGAGGTTAATGCTGATTTAATTATGGATGAAAAAAAAAAGGATCCAGAATTACTGAAAGTCACATATATCTGCTTTTATAATGAAGAAGAGTACACATCCATATAGTTATATTAATATAATGAAAGTGTGTCATTAAAATAGCTGAAGAAAGGTAAGAAATAATTCCTTATTGCACGTATAGTAAATTATGCAGTAAAGAATGGAGTCTGGGGAGCAGAATATTCCCTTTCTTGACCTCTTCATTCCCTAGTGTGTGATGTGGTTCTTATTCAAGTCTAAGTAATCCAGTACTGGGTGTTTTACTCATGCTATCTCACAGGAAATAATGGAATTGCATAGTGGACAAGAGAGCCTTCATCACTCTTTTTTGAACAATTTTTTTCCAAGTACCTTCCTCATGCCAAAGTTTTTTCAGTCACATAGTCTTTTGACAATAGTAGAAACTGCCCTTGGATCCCAAATTTCACAGAGACATAAAATACTAAATAGAATGAAGCACACAATTCAAAATGAAAAATTTCTCTCACCCTAAATATCTTCCAAGAGGACACACTTTCCTCATTGTTATTCAAACACAGAACTAAATTATTTTTAATTGTACTACATCAACTTTCAAGAAGCAAATGGAAGTCTAAAGTTGTATAGTTGCTACATGATGACTGGTCCTTTAAATCACTTTTTTTGGGGTTTGCTTTACAGTCAGAGGGGTAAGCAAAATGTATTTATTTATTTAATAAATATAATAAAAGTAATTCTACCTCCCTTCCTCTGGGTGACCAGGCACCCCTGCAAAGCCCTGCCCTCCAGTGTTCTACAGCCCTCTCCAGGTGAGTGTCTTCCCCAAAAGTGCTGGGGATCCACTGCTTCCCACCATCTCTGCTGTCTGCATCCTCCCAGGAGGAGGATGTTCAGCAGCATCAGTCCGATCAGGAAATGCTTTCAACCAGCCTTGGAGTAGACTTTGGCCCTCCTGAACTTAAAAGCATATGAAATACTAGTGCTTCAGTGAATACTAATGCAATACAGCCTGGGGTCTGATAATACTTGTAAATGAGTGTGAAAGAGATGTAAGCACAGCTCAGACAAATTCATTAAAATTCTGGCTAGTCTTTGTATCAGTGTTTCCCAATATTCCCATCACTTCAAATAAAAGGTCATTGTAAAAACATCAAAACTCCATAAAGTAATTTAACATGTTCAGCTACCTAGGCATTTACAATACAACCTGCAAATTAATATTTTACTCCAAGATTCTCTTCAGAAAAGACTTGGCTAAAATTTCCTTGAGTCTTAAGGAGCTTCAGTTGTACAGATATTCTGTGGACTCTGGATATTCTCTTTGCAGACATGAAGTGCTACTTTATGTGTCCTCATAACACCCTTGTTCAAGATATGATGAAGTGTTACAGTACCAACAAAATCATTCCTTTTCAAAATGATGCATTTATAGCTATTGTATGAGCTAGTAAGAGTCAGTTTGTACTGTTCATTTTGATTATGAGTATGGATTTGTACAATGCCTCATTTTTCAGTCTGATGACCTGAAAACCCTCTTTTTATTTAGCAACAGAAAACTGTCGTACCCTTCAAAAGGGAAAAAAGAAATAGAAGAACTACTTTTTTGTGTTACCAAGCACCTGTGTTATGAAAGCAAGACCTTTTTCAGATAGTAAGGGGACCACAGTTAGGACTTGCCTTTAGACCCTGTCTTGTAAGAAAACAAGATCTTGAGAAGGAATCATCATAACTTTTTTCAAATGAATTTTTTTTTTTTCTCCTAGACTGAAATAGCTAGTGACCACTTGCAGAGCATGAGAAAGCATGTCTTTAATAGGCTTTGATTTCTCAAAGACAAAAATATCAGAAAGTCTGAGAATTCAGTGTTCATATGATACTTAAAATAAAAGCACTGAAACATGTCTGCCCTCAACCATAGGACACACATGAAGCACCCTACTGACCCTAGCTCAACCACAAATTCTCACTGACTTTCCTTTTCAGTGCTGTAATCTTTGCAGAGCACTGGTCTTGAAGAATAGCTAATTAAGAAGATTTTTAGGGCCATGCTGCCAGCTCCTGGTGTAGCAGTGGGAGAGGTAATTGTCTCCAGAAGCTCAACAGTACCCAGCGCAGGGCTGCTACCTCCAATTACCCGCTGGTGGAAGGGTTCACACGAGGGAAAACAGGACTGGTAGTAATTTCTGCTGCTCAGACTGCCCCACCTGATTTTTCTGGTCACTATGGGAGGTAAGGGAGCAGTGCATGAACTGTGCCATGGGCCACCAGTGCTGTGTAACAACACAGGTCAGAAGAGCAGCGATAAGCTGCTGTCAGTGATGACCCCTTCCATGGGCATAGCTCTCCAAAGACCATCTGTGATCCCAAGGACCATGCATGCTCACCACTTCAGCTATTCACTGCCTGCTACTCAGTTACCTTCAGTGTGTGAAATCCACTTCACTTCATTAGTGGTAGGCCTGGGAACCAAATGTGGACACATGCATCTTTAATTTTGCCCATTTACAACACTGAAAATTATGCATTATTTCCACCCTTACCTGTGTTACATTATCTGCTACTTGTCTTTGCCATTAATCAGATTTTGCCCCATCTGCTAAATCCCTGACTCTGAAGACACAAGCACTGATTTGCATACTTGTGGAGAAGGATAAAGGAAGGGTTGCACAGAAATCTATCCTGTGGCAAAGGCTTTAAGAACAACCAATCAGGCAGACCAAGGTATGTGTCAGAGTACCTCCAGAAGAGCTGAATATCTTCCCTACACTGATTTTAGCTTTGCCGATTAACATCAGGTGAAACTGTGGATGCTGGAGTTAAGAAACAAAGGATCATGCTTTGCAACATGTGTTGCAATTTTGAGGTTCATGCAGCAGGAGAGAGAAACATCTGTCAATAGTAAATGCCCTGAGGACAAAGGCACCATACATTAATAGTGGAATATAGTGGAACTATTCAAGATTTTATTCAGTTTATGCTAAAAGTTGGACAACTGGCAAATTGTTTCCTTTTGCTAATCTGATATGATGAGGTGTTTTGTTAAAAAAAGGGAGTTAAGCAGAATATGAAAAAAACAATGTGGGACATGTATTTCGGTCCCCAGAAGCCAAACCGTGACAAATGAGAGTGGTGGTGAAGACATGGGCACAGGGGGCCCAGTGACACAATGTGCCGAGGACCCGTCTGCTTATGAAGGATAATTTGCTCCGTGTAAACTGGTTTGTGTACTCTGCAGAGAAAACCAGCTCCAAGACAAACTGGCTTGGGAAATAGGTCAGCACATTTCCATTGAAGTCATATGACTTTCACTCTATGCAAGCAGCGCCAGCGTTTCTTGACCTGTACCATCAAGGTTACTACAGGACTGCACTTAATGGCATTACATCTCACAAACTTTGTAGGCCTGCGTTAGTTTGGTCTCCAGCTACCATGCAGTTAAGGTGATTAAACAGTCCATAAGATTTTAGGAAACATGAGATTTGCTGTGACTAAAGTCCTATGGAAATCATTAATATAAAAGACAGTGCATTAAAGATCTTCTCCTCTCTTCTCCCATTTCTGTTCTTTAAATTCTTATCTGCAGATAAGTGGAAAAGTCTTCTTTATACACCGTCTCTGTATGTTTTAATGACTGAAGACTGCCTTTGTGCACACCCCCGCTTTAGCAGGTTCCCAGGGAGGAAAATGCAGTGGTGTCATCATTGCTTTGAAACTGGAGGCAAAGATGTCAGGCAAAGCTTGTCAGGACATCATCTGAGCTTTTACTGGGAAGCCCTAAGGGTGAAGAAAATTGGAAGTGATCTTTATACAGTATTACTATACATGCAAGTAGGCTTAGGCAGTGAAGAAAGGTTCAGGGAAAGGTTTCTGTTAGGTTTTATCCATATTACAAGCCAAGTAAAGCAATTTCATTTCCCTAAGAAAGTGCTGCAGTATGGGGCAGAACAAAAATGTAATTTAGTCAGCAAGAATTATTGGATGTTATGTCAGAAAACACTAGTAGCAGTATGCAAAATTACATAGGGTTTTGACTTGCTGTAAACATGACTGGTTCCTGTTATACTTTACTGTCGTAAATTAATATTTCACTATAGGAAAATAGAGGAAGGGTGCGACTAAAGAGCAGGAAAGACTCAATGAGCACTAATGAGCTGCAGGACTATCTCACCAGGAAAGCTGTGGAAGCTTCTTCCCCTGAACTTTTAAATAGTTTCTGATAGTACCCCAGAGGAAATATCTTTTCCCACTCTTTGCAATGGTTTAAACAATGTTTATCAGTTTTACTTCACTCTTAAGAAAGACTTACTATTCTGCGCAGAAATCCATGGACATAAAGAAAGAGCTGCATGTACTAGTGGAGGTAGTAATTAGGGTTATGTTTGAATTACATTAACTTTATTTGAACTCATTTTTTTAATTTCATGACTTAGGTGAAAAAGGAAATAGAGAAAGTGTATAGATATATTCTAATATCACATTCACAATTTTTGCTTTCTCACCCTTCCTCGAGCAAACAAATAAAATGAAAGTAATAAATTATGTACAATAAACTAAAACCCAAAGCCTGGGTGTGGTGTTTTATTTATACTTTTGTAAAGTACTCTATGGACCACCTTTCCATGTTCTTTGCTCCACAGGTATAGAAACAGTGAAACAAAGGACAGCATTCATTTGGGTTTTGCTGTGTCATTTTTATAGCAAGGTAAGTGACACCGAAGAATTTGGTTAGTTGATTGCTTTCAAGGGACAATGGGAAGCAAAGATACAGCACAGCTCAAGGATGATGCAAATCACTACATCTTGCACTCACTTTTATTTGTGAGAGCTCTGCTCTAAGTCTTTGTATAATTTTTCTCAAAGCTGTTTTCACCAACCATCACCTCTTCATAGAACGACCACTGCAATCTGCTCAGCAGAGCTGACACTGAGACCCACTGCATGTGTTCTGCTTGCCCCTGGTGCGAGCACAGGGGCTGGTCCCCTGCTTGCTGTCCATCATGCTGTCCCCTGAAACACCAACAGTGAAGGCAATCCAGTTTAACAATGCCCTCTCCCATGCTGGCATGAGCAGATTCTCCTTTTAAATAAATATGGCATGCATGAGCCCAGCTCCAGCAATGAGTGGATGAGAGGTGGGCTTTTCGCGGGGCAGAGAAGGAGAGAGGATGCCCCCTTGGGACAGCAATAAGGGCGGGACAGCAGCAAGGGGCTGCAGACTCTTGGACCAGGAAGAAGACATGGATGGCACGAGGGGAGGAGACAGGTACCCCTCACCAAGTGGATGCCATGTACAGCACAGCAGTCTTCACCCCAAAGTGTCAGGGTAACCTTAATTCTCTCTTGTAAACTATTTCAGTGTCAACAGATGAATTACAGAAGTCCAAAATCAATAGTCCTTTCATATCTAATGTAGTGCTAGGGTTGAAAGAGCCAGCCCCCTGATAACTCTGTACCTTGAGCTGCAATCAGATAGCCATGGTTTTGTGCTTTCAGGTTCAAGTGGAGTTTTGCTTCACTGATCAGATTTTTAACATAAAATTCCAAGCCCAATGCCATGAAATGAAAACGCTCATCTGCCAGTCTGAAGAAAACATTTCACAGCAAATGGACATGAACAAATCCCAACAAGCCGACTTTAATGGGAGACCAAAGGGAATGTTTACAGTAAATACATTTGTAATGTACTCTTCCCTGCTTTTCTTTGTAAGCTGTTTGTTTTAAAACACAAGCATGTTCAGTACTTGAATCATGAACCTACCCATTGGCAGAGCAGTTGGCAAAATGAAGCTTTTCTCTCACATTTGGTATGACTGTGGCATAAAATGAGCTCTTCATCACTTCACAAAGTCAGCTGAGAGCTTAACAGGAGGTCTCAGCAACTTACAGCTCCACAGCACCCATGATCATGTTTTGTTTGTTTTTTTTTTTTTAATTTCCATGAAAGAATACAGTAATAACATTTTCTGTTTGTTTAAAAAATGAAAAAAATATTGAAGAACATTTTCAAAGTAATTCAATGTCCTTTTTGTCTTCTCCTTATTACTCTACATCATATAACAAAACTTCATCTGTGTTCAATTCATAACATTCATTTCCATCAATTTAGATAAATAGGCTCATTTTGACCAGAATTAAGAGGACTGTGTGTTAGGGTTGTCCAAGAACATGAATCTAAACTTATAAATATTTAATAAAAAGTGCATAGTGATACAGAGCACTCACATTCTTCTGTGTTTGCTGTGATCATTTTCTTTCATTCTTCCATCCAGCAGATACCAAAATTTCTAATAACATAACTAATATTCACCTAAACAATATTTTTTTTCTTTAATGCAGAAAATGTTGAGTTTTGCAAAGTTTTAAGCAATTTGACTTATTTTCGAGTTCCTCAAGGGACTGCAGATTTTTTTGTTAGCTCAAACACTGAAATAAACTCTCCCTTTTTTTTAAGACTATATTTTCCCAAGCTGGCAATTTCAAATACACAAACAAAAAGAAAACCCCTTGTGAAATTTCTTATGCAGGCTCACCAGATCAAGAAATGCCCCCCAGGTTGAATCATTTTTTGAAACATTGCAGAATCTCTTTTTCTAAACCTGGCCTTAAGTTTGGGCAGGATGAATAAAATGGTCAAATGACTTGAAGCTACCTTCCAGGTATTTTCAAAAGAAAAAAGTGATACATCTGGGAACTTTCTTATAATCAAAGGCAAACGCCCACTCAGTGGATTAAAGGCAGATGAGATGGAGGCAGAGAAATACCTCTAACAATTATTGCTAAGCAGTTCGCTGATAACGGGTTTAAAATGCAAGTTACAGAAAAGTGACTCATTATAGGGCAGGGTTCTAGAAATAACAAGAAGAATGGTCTGTAAGTTAAAAAAAAAATAATGTGATATCACAAAGTGATCTGTATTGAGGTTTTGTGAATAAGAAAAGTACATATCTGTATTCTGTGTCTGCTCTGCAGGCTTAAGATGAATGGCATGGAAGATATATCATGAAATAAATAGTTGCTAAATTTAAATGTGTTGCTGTAGGAAGGAGAAAGGTGAGGAATCAAGATTGATACCAACCTGATGTCAATGCAATACTTTGCATTATGTCCCCTTGACTCTAAGGAGCCCAAAGTGGAGGGAGACTCAGAAGAGAATGGTTCCTTCACACACAACAAGGTGAAGGGGAGTTAAAGGGAAAGTAAAAAAGTCCTGACTAATTCACTGGGTGGTTTTTCATGTATCATATTATTAGACTGAGGAGGTATTTCTGATTAAAAAGGGGTTCTTTTTACAGAAAAACATTTTCATATATCCAGATCCTACCAAGCCAGGAACAAACATGTCAATCAAGGTTATTAAAAGTTGTCAGAAAAACTTCCACAGACCAAGCTTGACCTTGTGCACTTATTGTCTGGCAGATACTTACAAGTAACTGATTTCCTTAGCTTACTCCTTGCAGTTTATTCTCTTGCAAGCATCACTGCTTTAAAAAACACAAACAAACAAACAAATAAAAAACTCCAACATGTTTTGATATGATCAGAGAACTGATCAAAGACAACAGACACAAAACAAATAACACTTACCTCAGTGCAAATTAGCCCTGTTTCTTTGTCCTTATGCTGTACACCCTTCATGCTGACTCATGCCATTACCTCATGGTAAACTCCTCTAAAAATCGATGGGCAGTACTTCTGCAATGTACACACAGAATGGCTTTCATCTGTCTTTAGCACTTCTGTTTTCCTAATGAAATAGCTAGAACTAAATTTTCTGAGATATACTGAAATATTGACCAGTAGAGAGAAGCCATAAAAGAAACTTGGTGACAAATGATACTTGGGGAACTTTAAGGAAAGAAATTTTTAAAAGTGGTAGGGAAAGAAATCCAAAAATGTGGTATGCTTTTTCATGTTGTGTAAGCATATGAGAAAGAAGAGAAGCAGGGAAATTATTCTCCCAGGTATCGCTTTGCCAACTCTCCTTAATTCTTTTGCATTAGGAGCCACTGGCCAAAAAAAATTGTCTGAGGTCCAATGACACACTAACTCGTTCTCTTCTTTGTGATATACTGATTGAGCCTCTGAGGAACAATGTAAGTGCTTGTATGTACAACAGATTTTTTCTTCTGACAAAATATTTTGGTTGTCAGAATGCAAGAATTCATCAAAACAGAAACTGCTTGTGGGAAGGGAATGGCCTTTAAGGATCTCCCCATTGTTAAAACAAAACCTTCATTAACAGTTTTACATTTATTACACCAACCTAACTCACATTTCCAAGATTAAATCTTTACCTTCCTCTCATAGCAATTCCCCATATGAAATTTGAATTTTTTTAAATGGTCTAAGAATATGTAAGGTTAAAACGCCTATCACTTCAACAAGAACTATTGCAAAAATATATTCAGTTAGTTATGAAAGTACTTCCCTCTGAATTCAGCATAAGAAGCATTTCCAATATCTCAAAGTTCACGCAAGGAAAATTTTGAGTTAGGATCTCTTCTATGGTCAGGCTCAGCCAAATTCATATACACAAGCAAGCAAGCCCTGTCCTCATGAGCAAGCCCTGAAGGCCTGGGATATCAGCATCATGGGAAATGCTTGTATCACACTATTGAAATGGAACAAAATACAGCAACGTCTCTGAAAATAAAACACTTGCATAAAATGACATCTCACCTCTCTCTTAGTAACACATCTGTCAACATGCTTGCATATTTAGTCTCTGTTTCTAATACCCACCATCTCTCTTTAGTTGTCCTTTTTTTACAGACAGCTAAACAAACTGCACCCAGAAATCTCTTGCGGACTTACTGGGTCTAAAGTTTTTCTTTTCTTGGCTCTCATCTAAATTCCAGTTCTTTCACTTTCCCATAAAAAGCATCCCTTCCTCTTCTGTGTTAAAGCTGGTAAGACCATTTCAGCTATACTTCCAACATGGGTGAGCAGGAACTGCCTTTCTCCCCAGGCTACAGTAAACTGTGCATTTTCACCCTTCCTGATAATGCTGACGCAGACAGGGGAAACTATGCAGCTTGCAGCTTTACAGCGCTATTAATACTGGGTTTCACTTTTCCTTGCCACAGACATATGCTACTTGCAGCATGAGATCAGTTAGATGTTCCTGATGGACCATGTTACAGTAAGAAGGTATTAGTTTCATCGTGCAGTCTCCCCAGCATTTTTTTGTCTAAGAAACTGTAAGAACAATGGAGGATACATTGCTGACAATAGGTGCAATATCATTTACATTTCTGACAATCTCTCAGCATTGCTTTATTTCAGCTGAGTTCCTGTCTCCATTATGTGACTGTAATGTGCCTGCCAAGTGATGAAATACTGGCTCCCTGACAATAGATGAAGCAGGATACGCCCAGTATTGGTTGAATACAAGATGACTTTCCCAGCTTGTAAAGGCCTGGGAAAAGACGTGAATAATGCTGGTGTACACCACAATACCCAAAAGGTTCTTCCTCACACGTGTGTAACACAAATAAATAATGTCCAGGAGGCTACTGCTGTTGCACACAATAGGGACACACAAGCTCATATCACAAATCATTGTATATTTTTGGACAAGCTTCCCTGGCGTACTTGGGATTTTTCTACAGATGGGCAATCCCTTTCTACTTTCCAGGCAATACTTCTTCCCAGATTACTGTGGCCCGGTGCTGTAAAGATATGCATTTGCAAGATAATATCATACCTGTTTCTAGGTAGTTAAAACAGGTGTAGAAAACATACAAGGAAGGAATTGTGTTGGGCAATAACTGTGGAAGTCCTTAGCCAAAGGACCATCCAGGACACAGACCAACAGGATGTGTCCATCAGGAAGATGTGATTTTTCTCATCTCCTCTTTCACAGCCCCACTGTGTCAACTTCTGACAAGTTTTAATGGATCATGAGTAACCAAGCAAAGCAGATGTTACAACTCCAGTATCTCAGCTCAACCACTCTCTCACTTGTATGTGCAAATTTCCATTGTCTTTTCAAGGGTTGCATAGTTACTTTCGAGGGCTTAACGTATTCCTTACCACATACACAAGAACACATTACATTGTTCAACTACATTTGCCAGCACATCCTCCCTGCCTCAGGCTATGCGTCATACTGATGTCTCTGTATAGCAAACCCACATTAGTGCTAGTTTTAATATTGGGTACTAGCCATCTCTTCATCTGGGCTTCCAGAAAGGTCCTTCATCCCCAGATTAGTCCCGCACCACTGCAGCCAATCTGCAAAGCATGATCAAGGCAACTATTGCAGGTCATGTGAGTCTGCCTGCAGAACACAACAGCAACAGCCAAGTAATCCTGGCAGACCAACTTTTCAATTTATTGAATTATTAATTCTAAAAACATTGTTTCTTGAAAAAGAATTGCAGAATTTACCATGTTGAGATCTCAAAGCCCTTCAATGCAGAAAAAAAAGCAAAAACATACTTTTCATAAGAACCAGTGCACCAAACAGTTCAAGTGCTCAGAGGGTTTTTCCTAAGACTTCAGGACATGCTGAGTTACTTATTAAGAAAAAATTGCAATAAGAGTATTTACTCCAAAACAGGACCAAGGAGTACAAGAAGGCAAAAACTATTCTGTTTTAGAATTATATTTTCTACTGTCCAAACTGTAAGGCTAATTTTTGTGTATGCAGACCATGCTGGTGTTAACCCTGTGACATCTCTAGCAACTACCTTTAACTGACAGGCAAATACAAATAATCCTTCCGCAGGTCTTACTGCTCTCCCATCAGAATTCAAATGCATCATTTGGTACTCCCTGCATCAATCCTATACAAAGTTCAATAATGTTTCCCAAAGCACTGCTGTAGTTTAGTCAGGACTTTGAGAATAGGTGGCTCATTGTAAACTGCTGGAAGACACTTGGATCAAATATAGGTTCAGGGATACAAGTTCCCTCTATGTACTTCTGCCAAATACAATGCTTACCAGCAAACTTGTGGGGTTTACTGCAAATGAAGATTCAGAAGCTGCAGCCAAAAGTTCATCAGTCCAGAATCCTCTTTCCAGATGGAAGGAAGTTCTGTGTTTGTACAGTGTTTTGTCAAGATAATTTTATGATCCTTGGAAAGTGTAGAAACCTGGTCTAGACATTCCAATCAAGACTTCCAAAACAAAACAAATTAAAAAACAACAACAACGACAACAACAACAACAACAACAACAAAAAAGCCCAACCTGGCTGCCTTGGAAGTTCTTCAAAATCACTCCTTTGTGAAACACAAAGAATTACACAAGAGTTTTTTCCTGGGAGCTAAAGCACATTTTGGGTGTGTTTGCTTGACAGTTGGAGCCCAGAGGATATGGTGCTGCAGCTGGCTGCTCCTTCCTCTGAAGCTCAGGCATTCCAGGAGGCTGCTGCAAGACATCTCAATGTGCTGTTATGTCAGGGATTTTAGAAGGGGAGTGTTGATGAAATCTCTGTCTTGTGATACTTTGGCAGTATTGTTCAGCATTACAAGTACTTTACTGTATATGACCTAGTCATTGACGCCTAAAATGTCTCACCTCCCAGAAGCAGAGGGCAGCCAGGTCTGTCTGCAAACCAGGCAAGCAGGGAGCTGCTGGGAGGACAGAGACAGGAGGAGTTTTCCACCTGAGAACCCTGGGGCACGATGTGGCTGGAGGAGGGCAAGCAAGGTGCTGGCTCAGCACAGAATTACAATGCACAATGGGCAGAAGGTGCAGCTAAGGAGACTTTTGGTCTCACAGTGAAGCAAGCAGAACTAGCTCAGTACATACCCTCTTTGGAACAACCTGAGTGTGCAGTGTGACAGAGAGAGAAAGCACAAAGTTCACAGAGGGCCCCAAGTAAAGACTGGAGTTAGACTTCACACTTGCATGTTATTGATTGGCAGTGATGTCTGTTAGGCCAGGAAGGCCCTTCTGCTGCTGAGACTTACAGACCATAAGATGTTTTTCTGCAGAGTAACTGAACCTGGTACTAATGATGCTGGTGTGGCTGGTCTTCTGTTTTGGAGACAGAAGAGGTAACACAATCAGCAGGTCTGGAAAGGGTGCAGAGAGCACGTGATCCTGCAGTCCTCAGAGAAACTGGGCTCAGCAAATCCACCTCACTCCCTGGCATTGTCAAGGGATACCAGTAAAATCAGATATTAAAGTGCATGCCTGGTTACAGGGAGACAAGTCGCTTTGTTTCTTTGTGTATTTGGGACAAGCTGTCTGGGAGAATCAATACAGTAAGCAATGCAATGGTGGTAAAACCTTGATAGACATTTCTTTTGTTGCTGTTGCTACCTTCATTCATTTTTATTTCCATTTTATAATGTGTCTGTGCACAACTATAGCCAGAAACTCTGTCTTATTTCCTGTCATACTGATGTTCACAAGCAAACACTTGGGATGTTCTTCTTGCACATCTGTAGCTCCTAAAGGTTGGGTTATTGTTGCTTTGACTGAATGGTATTAGCAAAGCAGAACTTCTCATAGCAGCTCCACTATACCCATACCAGCTAGGAAAGGAAAGTGTATCCACTTTAAATTAAATCCAGATTAAAGCCAAAGGCAGATGGAACATATGCCAAAAAAAAAAAAAAAAAAAAAAAAAAAAAAAAAGGAAAGGTGAAAAAAAAAGACGAAAAAAAAAAAAAAGATAAGTAATAAAAGAAGTAAGATGCGCGGAAAAGAAGAAG
>JANVCC010009942.1:409769-468646 GCA_025345505.1 Todiramphus chloris collaris | reverse complement strand
AAAAAGAAAAAAAAAAAAAAAAAAAAAAAAAAAAAAAAAACAGATACATGGTAGGGTGTAAGAAATGTCCTGGAAGAACTAATAGGTATTCTGTAACACTGCTAAGCTCTGCGGAAATGAATAGGTGAGCAACTTGGTAGACATAAGGAAACAGCTAAGGGTTATAATAGATTTGCCTTGGGAGATGAAGAAGTTTGTCAGAGCTTCTAAAAGAAAAGCTTGGGAAGGTAGTACCTACTCTGTTGAGGGAGTATGAGAAACAGAGTGGAAAGGCCAAGATAAGCAGTATGAAGATGAATAGCAGGAATAATCAAAAGACAATACCAGGCTTGAGTAACAAGTGAAGAAAGCCAGTAGAAGTGCCAAGAGCCTGAGAAATAAGCTTGAGGACACAATTAACATGAAAGCTATCTCATGAGAGCCAGGATCTGCGGTTTGAAGATCAGGATCAAGACATAATCCTTTTTCTCCAGGTCACACTGAAAACTTGGGCATTTTCTGATATCAAATGCCTTTGCCTAGGTTTCTCATAGCAAACACATAGTGATTTTTTATTCTTCTATAATATGTATATTGTACATGCTAGAATTATATAGAGTAGTGGCTTTCAGTGTAGCTTGTGTAACCTACCCAGAACTGCTTAGAATTCTTATGAAATCGCATTGCTTACTCAACCTAAAATGGGCTCCAAATAATACAAAACCTTAAAATTCTGCTCACCTGCAAAATTCATAATGGTCTGAGGGTACATGAACTTCTATCCCTCTCACTCTTCCAGGGGTCCTAGTAGCTGGTGCAATGATAGCACGAGGGTATTGTATCTCTCCATTTCCTTAGCTTGATATACCATGATAGTGGACATGGAGTAAAGATGAAATACCTACAATTCCTTCATGCACAACTGTCCTTAGCTCTCACCCTCCATTCAGTGACCCATCAGAGGCAGAAAACTGTAATCCCAGAAAGAGAGTGAGTCTGAAAGGACAAAACTCACCTCTGCTCAAGCATGTAGACGTGAATCAAGCATGTAGACGTGAATCAGACATCTGCCCTGCCACAGGGACTTAAGCTTAGGAATCATAGTCTCACATCTCTCAGGGCTGTCTTTTTCAGGAGATTTTTCCATCCTGAGCAAAAGCATTCCTTGTTCTACCCAGCAAAAGCAAATCCCTGGACCCTTCTTAGACTAAGAGGGATCAGGGGGCCCTGTCACTATGCAGGCAACATGGTGGTGTCAAAAATTCCCTCTGCCCATGGATTTCTGCTGTCCAGAGAGAGCATAAATACATATGTGCATATAAAGTGTTCCTCCTCCATACACTTTGTATGTGATTCTGCACAGCTTCTGAACCTTGCAGTTATTTAGCTCAGTGCAAAGTCTGAAGATCAGAAGGAGACACTCTCAGCAAACTCGCATCTCTCTTTATCCTACTGTAAACAGTGGTGCAGGGTACACATCAATGTTCATAGCAAGTTCAATTGAGTTGTTCCCTTACTGAGACACCCTTAACTTACTGCAAAGTATGGCTAATTCTGGACGTGTCTGGCACTTTTCTTGGTCCCTTATGCTCTAGAGCTTTGATCTAGAGATACCATGCTAGACACTACTGAGTGTGTATGCAAGGAAATATAAAGGAGATTCCTTTCAGAGATAGGCTATGAAAAAACAGGCTTTTCTAGGTTTGTTATTTTCCCAGGAGATAGCTATATAGAGATAACTGCCTCTCCAGAGGATAATGACTAAACAAGTGATTTTTATAGCATGGCATTGTGATGTGGCATTACCACAGCTTTTGTTTTCATGACATCTAGATCTGTAAGGACTCAATTTACCAGACAAATACAAACAAATAATGCTTTAAGGAAAGCTGCCCTTCCTTTTCAACTCCAAAACTACCTCTTCAGTGATTTCAAATGCAAATATTTAAAAATTACAAGTGACAAAAATCTTTGCTATTGGCTTAATACCTGTACTTTTCTCTTAAAATATCTGTTATGGAAGCAATACCTTCTCGTCCCTGTATCCACGTGATTTTAGATAGAGTAATAGAGGGTAAAATTTTCACTGTCTCTTCTATTATTTGTCATTTTCTGGTTCTGTCACTCACAACAGTAGGCTGAGGAACATTTAATATGTAAATTAATGAAGTGGTAATATGAGTCATTTTATACCCTTATATATTGAAAATATGAAGTACAAACTGGATATTAGCATCAGCTGGTGAGTCAGTTTCTTTGAACACAAAAAGAATCAAGAACATATTCAATATAGATGCAAATATTTGTTCAGAAACCCTTATAATTAATTGACATGAAGATTGCATTAGATACAAAAATGAGTCAGAGTGCTGGAACACTGTCAGAATAAGACCTCTTTGATTGTCTTTTCCACTATCAGGGCTGGATTTAAAAACTATTCACTTACTTGGAATTAAGACACCAGTTCATCTACACTACCACAGTCACAGTTACAGTAGCCAGTGGTGGGTCCTTATGAACATGACAAATAGGGCAAGGAGTGTGTGACTTTCTGCTGCTGTATCTTCTTATCCTCTCTCAGTGATTTAGGGACTTGTCGAGCTGGAATTTGCACCAGTGATGGACTATGATCTGTCAAGCTGCTCAGGTTTTTTTTTTTAATCCATTTATTCTTTTAACAAATCCATTACAACAGACACCTTAATTTGATTAGACACCTTTTGGAGAGTTAGTTTCCTTTTAATTTGGTTATAACTTTTTATCTGACCCCACAAGTCACTTGCACTGTGAGAAATTATGCTCTTCTCATCTTCTGTGTGCCATTTATGATTTTGACAATTCTACCAGATCCTCCACAGTCACATGTTACCAGTTATTATCTGAGATGAAGAGTCCCACTTTATTTCTGCTCAATAGAAGTAACTCCATACCTGTTCAGGTTTGACAATCTTCTCTACTGATCTTCTAGTTTTATTGCTACTTTTCTATGATAGGGTGAGTAGGTTTGCATACATTATTCAAGACACAGATAAATCATGGCTTTGCCGGAGTACATTGTAACTTTTTTTCCCCTCTCTGTTTCTTTATTAATATTTGAGACTCTCAAGTTAAATTACTGACAGAGGTAAAACCTCTGCTTGGAAACTATCCCTTGCTTATACTCTTACACAGTACAGCTAGAAGACAGTAATAGTTTCTAACAGTATTACTGGGAATTTAATATCTAGTGAAACAATTTTTCAAAATTCTCTTTGTAGTGCTAATTTAGAGGCTGCTGTATATTTTAATTTTTTCTATTTTTTTTCCACATTACTTCATACTTACCAGTATTATATTTAATCTGCCCTTTTACCATCCTCTTGTTCAGTGCTCTAAGATCTTTCTGCAACCCTGTGTCACCAGCTTTTGATTGAGCTGTCCCAATAACTATGTCTAATATGCAAACTTTGCAAACTCACAGCTTATCCATTTCCCATATCATTGAAAAGAAAGCTGGTCAGCATAAGTCACTACTAGAGAAGCTTGAGGTGGACCTTCATTTTTGCTGACAATCTTCTTTATTGTGAAAGATGACTCTTTGTAATTACTATTTATTTATTATCTCTTAATCAGTTGCTTTTCCAAAGAAATATAAGCTCCTTTTTCCTATGAGAACTTGAGTTCATTATTCTTCAGTAAAGAACCATGTGAAAGCCTTTTTTGTATTCAGGTTCATACTTTGGATTTACATACAGACAAAATTTCAGCTTCCTAAAAGAATTCTAGTAACTTTGTGAGACATGACCTGAAAAAGACACTTTTTCTACTCCAAAAGGAAGTCATATGTATACACATGCTAAATGTTTGGTTCTACTCTTTTTTCATGGTTAATGTTCAGGTCTATTATTTTGTTATAGTTGTTATACATTTGTGGGGTACAGAAGTGAGGTTTTTTGGTCTGTGTCTTCAATGGTATTTCTCCATACCTGTTTTTAAAGACTATTACCATGCTATTCATCTTCTATGCTTATTGAACTATGTTTAAGTGACATCAATGTTCATTTCAAGGTCCTTTTATAACTCTTGCATGAATAACATTTGATACCAGAAATTCTTTCACTATCAATTTTATCTGTGTCTTCTAAGACTTTTTAAAATTTACTTCTAAATTGACTATTGAAACTCTAGATTCTCTATTCCTGTAGTGATAGACAGTGGGACAAGAGCCCTTCGCTATGGTCAATACCAGCTGAAACAACTTATCTGGCTTTTCTGTAGTGACTGTTTCTTCTGAGTCCTCCTTTTGATGCTGGTTATCTATGGCTAGAAAACCTGACTTTGTTCTCTCTCTGATTAAAAAATTAGAATACATTAATGCCACCTTACTTGCAGCTGGAAATGGTTTCTGTGTACTGCTTGGAAGTCATTCAGTAATTCTATCTTCTCTTCCATCACAATACTTGAGATTTTCCAGTGCCACTGCGATTTCTGCCCTTGTTTGGTTCCCTTCCACTCTATCATCCATTACAGATTATGATATTCTGTGTTATGATAACATCATGTGTTATCATCTTAGTTGTTGAATGATGCTGTAAAACAGATTCTAAAATCATGTTATGTTGAATTTCAATCTGTAGGAATTACCCATTACATTTCTTACAGATGGCCTTATACCTTGTATTTCATGGTAAATTGACTCATTGTTTATATTCCTTCCATCAAGTCTGTGAAACATTTATTTTAATTCATATTTCTTCATTTTAGATACTGGTATTTGTCCCAAAACTCTAGAGGACTTCAGCATATCTGCAGACTGGTATAAATCTACATGTTCTACACATTTGCATTCTGTAGCACAAGCTCTTTTTGCTGTGGCAAAAAATCAATATGACTTAAAGGATGAGATAGTTCTGTATCAAGGCTAAGTTATTTGAATCATGTATGTTAAGCTTGTTAACCACAGCACACATCAAAGAAATAATGATTAAGTGTTACAGGGTAATTCTTTCCCAGACAAATTATCACAGCAGCATCACTGAGTTATGAGCAAAATTGTCCCTAAGTAAAGCATCAAACTCTCATTATTACTGACTATGTTATCAAAGCTTGCCGTACAAAGATATTTTAAATTGAGATTAAATGATATTCAAATTATAGTAACCCAAAGCAATCTTAATATTACTAGGTTTATATATCTTCTCAAGATTAGAAATGAGACTTTAAATATACTTTTCATCTTTACATTTTTTTAATTCCTTGCCAAATAATTTTCTTTCATCATTCATGCATAGTTCATCATCATTATAGTCAGGGTGTGCAAGAGTGAACAGTTAATTTAGAGCATTCATAAAATGCATGACTACTGTTGTGATTTTATTGGGTAACGCTGTTAAAAATCAAATTTTTGTTCTGAACTTTGGTATAATAGATCCTAAAATACATATTTCAAAACACAGAAGCAAATTACCATGAAATTAAAGACTGTACCAAATCATTCAGACAAGGTAGCAGATCTGAATGGGCATTCAGTGCTAAAGCATGTACACAGTCATGAGGTGGTTAGCTACATATTCTTTGCACAGCATGGCTGACTTAACATTCAGAGCAACTGGCCTGAATCTAAACAGACCTCATCCTCTTAGGAGGTATTTAATGGATGCCTAACAACTTCTTGATGTCTTTATTTTCACACCTTACATCTCCCCTGCCATTGCACAGAAGGACTACACTTCAATTGTGAGATGCTTAAGCTGGTGGCCTTTCTGACTTGAGTATTTATACTGCTAGGCATGGATTTGGGGTCTGCCTGTGAATGACACAATAATTCCATTAAAAGACAGTCTGTGCCACATAGACAGTTATGTAAACAAGCTCCTTGTCTCAGTGGTTACCACCATAGAGTGGGTCCACTGGATGGACAACCCTGCATGCCTTCTTCCACAGGTACAGAGATGTTCATTTAAATGGTCCCCATGCAATGCATTTAAGCCTTAGTTTAATCCCATTGCCATTCTTGATGTCAAGGGAACTTGAAGGCTGTTCTGAAGTGTTTAGCATGAAGTGCAGCCAGAAAGCAACAAAACTATGCAGTGGAAGCTCTGAGGTTGTCTCTCCCTCCACATCCCTATCGCAATTAATGCATCAGGATTGTGATTTGACTAATCACTCCTTTCCAGGAACATGATTCAAAAAAGTAGTGTCTCCTGGATAGCTGTAAGTTTTTCACACATAAATAAATGAATGCAGCATCAGATATGATGGGGTGGATTAATAAAAGATGTAAACCTCTCTATTTCCATTGTCTCATCAATAAAATTACCATGGTGATGCTCAAACTTATAAGTTCAGAATAAAGTCTGTCTGGAGAATTATCAGTTATTCATGCTGAACAGGTTTACCTATCTCTGTAAAGATGGTTTGCAGTCAGCACGTCCCAGTGAATTCTTGGTGCAGAAATTTCCTTACCTTTTGAACTTGCAAAGTACCTGAACACAGCTTATCCAGTAAAATGAATATCTATAAATTCAGTTTTAATTAGCTCTCCTTCTATCTCCACTTCTAATACTAACAGAACTTGAATGGTTTTTTGTTATTACTGTTGACATTAGCCTTTTGAAATACTGCTGAGTGGTGACCAAGAGGGGTGGAGGTGGAATTAGATTCAGCAGCACTTATGCCATAATCTGTTTGGTATGTTACTTCCTTTCACTCTGATGTTGGGAAGATCAATCACACCCAGCCTTCTCATTCCTCTTCAACAAGTTGTGTCAAGGAAACAGGAGAACGGAAGCTGCCCCACATACCACTGGATATGAGAAAGCAAGGTCTTAATTAGGAAGTTGGGATGGAATTCCTACAGAAAACAGCCTTTCCTTTTGTCAGTCCAAGGTCTGGCTGCTACAATCATTTCAACATCATCTAAAGGAGTAAGGTCTCAAAAGTCAATACAATATTCTCTGGGGTTATTTAATGCTTTTGGCTTAAATCTAAAAGGAATGCTGAATTCTTAAACTTAATCACAGTAATAAATCCCTAAAAATGAAATTAAATAATAGAGTTTGCTGTGGTTGGCATTTCAATGAGAGCTGAGTTGATTTAAACAGACAACATACCAGAACATGCAAAGTCACTTGCTCAGTGTTGTACAATAGTAGCCCATTCCTAACTAGCTGAAATTAAGAGCTCCATTTTTTTCTTATTCATAAATTTGAGAAATATATATTACAATTTTTTTATCTACAGCTTTCCTATTCTTCAGCAGTAACCATAATAACCATAGTAAACACTTAGAGAGCAGAAGGCCATGAAGTGCACAATTGTGGTCATATATTTATAATATTTCTGCTTAAGAATTTTTTTAAACTTTACAAATAATGTTTGATCATATTCTGTAGTGACTCATATGTAAAACAATGAATGTATTTCTGTGACTCCTTACAAAATTCTTAAAACTGACTCATTTACCTTTGGAAGGAGTGCACTGAAAATCCTTCAGTATGCTCATAAACCTACCTGAGAATGTAATAATTCAACATAAATAAAACAATTATGGTATTTCACTCATAAGATAATTATATCTGCTTAACCAGAGTCAAACATTTGTCTCTAAATTTTTGGGGTTTTTTTGTTATTTGTTTAATTGGGGACCATAAAGTCCAATGGGACCATTTTGATACTGGAAAGTAATTTACGTTAAGCATTTCTCATTCTTAGAGAATAAGATGTTTCTTAAACTTTTATGCAACATTTTAACATTTCCAGTCCTGTCAGCTTTTTTTTATTCATTGCTTCATGTTCATGACATAAGAAGAAAATGAATGGTGACCAGCCATCTCAGGAGGATTAGTTCTAAAACTGTAGCCACAAAACCTGTGCAACAATCAAAGCAGAACTTCTCTCTGTCTTGCCTGCTGCCATTTTATAGTGCCTGTCTCCAATGACAGGACTGTGCCATGAATTCGAAAAATGGAATTTGGAAGCCTGAATATACCCTTCACAATCTAGACAAAATACCACACCAAGAAACCACTGAGTTCAGACACCATGTCGCAATGATTTCAGGAGAATTGATGGATGTGGCCATGTTATAGACTTCCAGCAACTCATTCATGGGAAAATTTATGACTTACAAAGAATTTAATCTCTGAGTTACCTACCCTTTATTCTCCATCAGATCATCTTCAGTCAGCCTGAAGATTATTTCATTTTCCCACACATTGGGAAAAGTTTTGAGCATAGGCCAAACCACCAGGACCATTGTTACTGGTTTTGGTTGTATATGCTTCAATTCCTAGGATGTGATGCTTGTTTACTTAAAGAATGACTTATGGTGCTCTAGTTGTTCGGGTTTTTTTTAAAAAAAGGTCTTAAAAATCTAAGTAAATACCACTTTCTCCCATATTTGAGACATTTCACCCTCAGAATGGGGTAGACTATGCTTACTGTGAATGTGTACCACACAGGCAGTGGAAACTTGTGAAACCTCAGCCCCATTTAAACCATTGTGCTATTGAATACAGGAAGACCAATACTCCCTCCAGTGTCTTCAGTGGTTAGTAGAGAAACTGAGTTTCCCACCAAATCAGAAAACTGAACAAATTATTCCACTTTTTTGATTATCTGTCTTTCCCTAGATGCTTTGTATCATAAATATAGTCATCACAAACAGTTCTGATCTGCTTATTATTTAAATCAGACTCTGCAGGATCTAAACTATTACATAATATGGTCTTTCCAGTGACACTTTTGGCCCATGGATAATTTTGTTAATATTTTTGCATTTCTTCTAAAACACCATGCGTCAACCAGGAACAAAAAGTAAGACTAGACATGAAATATAATTGTGTGGTTCTTGCTCTCCCCTTTCTTTCAGCTAGAAACATAACAATTATGTTAGGCAACTTGTGAACAAGGGTAGTGATAATAATAAAAATAATACATTTGTGTGAGAAAGAAAACTGGCACACTATGTAGTCACTACAAATATACAAGTATTATGGACATTACTGCAGAGCTTGTTCCATTGCCTACAAAATAAGTGTGTTTACGACTATTGAGTACGGGTTTCTTAATAATAGAATTACATGACCTAAAGGAAGATGTATGAAAAATACATTTGGCAAATATAAATACGTAATTGCATAACTTTAGCTTTCATTTATGCCTGCCCAATGTGTATAAACCCTATTACAGCCTTGCATATAAACTTTACTACAGCCTTGTATATAATGCAGATATTCAGATTTTCAGTAAGAGGGAAAAAAATCCACAGTTAATGGTACAGCTCATGTTTATTAATTCTACAAACCCAAGTTCAAATCCTGCAGGAGATTACACTAATTAAAACCTGTTTATGGCCTCAGACAGTTCCTGATGTTATTTACTGTGGATCAAAATAATCTTTATAACATTCAGAAGGTTAGGGTTGTAGTAGCTCAATGTTGTCTTTCTTCACTAATATATTACTTTTCCACCTACTGTATCTGGGACATAATCTCCTTCAAAACATAGAATCTGTATCCAGGGTGCATATCGTTTACCAAATCTTTCTAACAAGGTGAAACTTAAGACTCTACTGAGTTTTAAAGCATTTAAAACATTTCAGGTTAATATTTATATTCCACAACACCACAGTAACTATTCTATACAGGAAGGAAAAAAAATAACATGGGATTCTACAGGTTTAAGTATCCTCTATTCATTTTCACCTGGCTTTCTTCTTCCTCAAACCCAAGAGTGAATGAGTAGCTTCTTTGATTCTGAAGCTTTGTCTGAAATTCTTAAGCTTTGTCCAGACATTAAAACCATAGAAGAGCATCAAGTTCACCATAAAGATTCCCAGCTCTGAGAATCCTCCACTTTGACATTAAAACTGGAAACGAATTACTTTTGCACCAATAAAAGGATGCAGACTCATGCACTGATCTCAGAACTATGTTGGTTCTTCCTTCTGCAGCAGAGACTCTTTTGAAATAATGTTACTTAACACAACCTAGCATATCTTATGCAATAAAAAAAAGGAAATGAAATCAACACCAAAAGAGACAAAATCCCACTCAAATTGGTATCAGATTTTGCTGTCTCCCAAGAGCGATATATTTGCTAAATAGAAAAGTGATTTCTGACATGGAGTTAGTAGACTTGTTAAATCTCACATACACAAGAGGTTGAAGGATGCTTCAATGAACTCAAGGAAATCCCCAGTTGTGGAGCCCTAAGTGTACCTACACTGGCTTCATCAGTGCCAAAACCACCCATGCCTTTTCGACACTGGGATCTCACAAGTTAGTAATTTCAATGTCAAAATAAAACCTAAATGGCCACTCTGCAGTCACGTGTGTCTGAAATACTGAACTCTCAAAACAGCATAGTGCCCTACTCAGGAAGCAGTGACAATGGCTGTTCACAAAAGCATGGAATGTGGACTACTTGACTGAAAGTATTCCAAGTGCAAGTTTAAAATGGTCAGTAAGATGGAGAAATGAACATAAACAACCCATCAGCCAAATATTGGCAAACATCAAAGCCAAATATCAGTGGCTTCAAACTGGAAGAGGGTAGGTTTAGATCAGAAATTAGGAAGAAGTTCTTCACTCTGAGTGTGGTGAGACATTGGAACAGGTTGCCCAGGGAAGCTGTGAATGATTCATCACTGGATGCGTTCAAGTCCAGGTTGGATGGGGCTTTGTGCAACCTGGTCTAGTGGGAGTCGTCCCTGCCCATGACAGGGGGGTTGGAACTACATGATCTTTAAGGTCCCTTCCATGATTCTATGATTACATGCTTATGTGATCCTATGATTTGCTGTAGTCTTCACTACAAAGCTTAATACTGGCAAAAGACAACTTCAGCAGTAAGTCAGGAACCAGAGCGTCTCCAGAAGTTCAATGCTCTCACTCTGCCCTCCTTCCCTTTCCCATCAACATGCACACACACGCATACTCTTATTCCCTGAAAGAAGGGACACTGTCCACACCTTTCACTGATATGAGTCACAGCACTCTGAATTTTTGCTTCAGGATAAGCTAGGTGGTACATTACAGATCCCAGGTGCCAAAAGCCAACATATTGCATTAGAAGGCTACTGATTGCTGGGCTTCATCCTTCTGTAGAGGTTCTCCTGCCCCTCTACTCTGCCATGGTAAGGCTGCTTCTGGAATACTGTGTCCAGTTCTGGGCCCCCCCAGTTCAAGAGGGACATAGAATTGCTTGAGAGTCCAGCACAGAGCTACAAAGATGATTGAAGGAGTGGAGCATCTCTCTTATGAGGAAAGACTGAGGGAGCTGGACCTCTTTACCTTGGAGAAAAGGAGACTGAGGGGTGACCTCATCAATGTCTATAAATATATGAAGGGTGAGTGCCAGGAGGATGGATCCAGGCTCTTCTCAGTGATGCCCAGTGATAGGACAAGGGGCAATGGGTGGAAGCTGAGGCATAGGAATTTTCAAGCAAACATGAGGAGGAACTTTTTCACCATGAGGGTGGCAGAACACTGGAACAGGATGCCCAGGGGAGTTGTGGAGTCTCCCTCTCTGGAGACATTCAAAGGCCACCTGGATGTGTTCCTGTGTGATCTGGTCTAGGTAATCCTGCTCTGGCAGTGGGGTTGGACTAGATGATCTTTTGAGGTTCCTTCCAGACCCTGACATTCTGTGATTCTGTGATTCTGTACTCCAACAAAGATGACAGGCTATAAAATAGAGTATATGACAAGTAATTTGTCTTGGAAAGACAGCTTAGAAGTGAGTCCAGTTATTTTTGTCAGCATAACTCTCAAAGGGATGCTACTCAGCATGTCATACCAAATCTTACCCTACAGTGAAGGATTTGGATTGAGCTTTTAAGCACAAGAAGACACACTGGTGATTACATAGGAACTTACTGTCAGTATTGGTGGAGAATATTGTGAGGACATTTACTAAGGCACATTAGACAGAAATTGATTGGGAGCCACTTTTTTCTGTTTGGTTAGGTCTTGTTTGGGTTTTGTACTCTATTAAAAACATCTGGAATTATCTGGAGCTGGAGACAGCATCAAGAACTTAGAAACAACATAAAATTACCCCAACTTACATTAAAGTTGAAATTTGAGCATATCCTTCAAATCAGTTTAGGAGGAAGAAGAGAAGAGGAGAATCATTCACTCTCTTTTTAAGTAGGGTTGTGTTGTTGTTTTGGATTATCTAGACATATGTTATCCAATCACACTTCACTGCACTGGCAGAAACATCAAGCACTGCCAGCACCTTCCCTTTTTTTCTGAGGGCAGCACGTTTCAATTTTCTGAAGAACAGAACATTTTGGTTCTATATAGCAATGAGTTTGATATCAAACATATAGATGAACCTAAACAATTATCTTGCAAAAAAAATTTTAGATAGTGTGATGATCCCTGAAAACCTTAAAAACTTACAAAATAGGCAGACTGTGACAGCTGTGAAAGGATCAAGATTGGTTCCTCTATACAAACTTTTCGGCAACTTGAAGAGGTAGGAATTAGCCCTGAAAGAGTCTTAAATCATTGCCATGAAAAAACAGTTCACACTTCAAAAATAACTTAAAAATGAGAAGTAGAATGGTGTTTTCAAGAATAATAAACTACCAATGGACAATGACATAGATCAGCTAATACCTGATGCTTGTTCTGCCACTTAAAACTCTTCGAACAACAAATAATTTAAAACCACCCACCAAGTTTTAGGGTCAGGGTTGTCCACTAGAGCTGTAACAGATGTTCTCTGCTAACCCCTCTCTCCTCTCAGAGGGGAAGAGAAATGAAATAAGGAGGGAGACTTATCAATTAGAAAAGTAAATCAGCTTTAATGAAAATAATAATAATAAAATAGAATATATAAATATATACAAAACCAATATTGAACCCAACCCCTCTGGTGGCAATTACATCAGCAACATCACTGATGCTGTGAGACAGGCACTGAGGAAATTCCGGACTGGACTCAGAGGCAGATGGGAACTGGATTCAGGAGATGGATTCTGGAACCAGATTCAGGAACACATGTAATGGGATCAAATGCAGAGTGGATGGGGTTCTCCTCTGTTGCTGGCCACTGAAGAAGAGAGCTTGACCCTTGTGATCCCTCAGCTTTATACTTAATATGATGTCTTTGTGATGGAATTCCTCACTCATCAGTTTAGGGTCACCTGTCCTGTCCAATCCTCTCTGCAGGTGCAGCCTTTTAATTTCTGTACCCTCAATGTGGTACATAAGATTTAGCAGCATCCTTGATCTGCACAGGAGCAAGTATAAGCAAGAGCCTTTCTGCACCTCAATCCTTGGTAGTAACTATAAACACCAAGCATTATCACTGCTAGAAGCAGACACTGCTGTGAATATATGCTGTTAACTTCAGAAACTGCAGTTAGTTAGAAGAGACTGAGCTGAAAAGTAAAATTGTTGTACAGAATTAGTTCTGTTTTAACTCAAATCAGGATAACAACTCTGTCTACCTGTTTTTCTATTCCTCACATGCCTTGATTTCACTAGAGCTTGAGGTCTTGTGGTGTAGACAGGATGCAGCAAAGGGAGCATCACATAAGCAGAGAGAAGAGAGAACTCAAACATAAAGTCAAAGATCTTAAGTAATGAAGAATGTCATCTACTATCATACATATCTCTTCTCACAACCACTTACCATTAATACAAAACAATGATAGCAAAGCCTGCCCTGTAGGAAGAATAAGGGGTTCATGTGTCGAGGACATCCTAGGTGGTGTTCCTGGGGATAAACCAAATGGCTGGATGTGTTTAAAGAAAGGCTGGATGTGGCACTTAGTGCCATGGTCTTGCTGATGTGGTGATGTTAGGTCATAGGCTGGACTTAATGATCTTAGAGGTCTTTTCCAGCCTCAGTAATTCTGTGATTCTGTAATTCCATTTGGATTCTGTCTGTAAGCAGATACTCGGGCAGGATATTTCATGTTACCAGGCTAATAATAACCTTGCAGCTGTTTCCCTAAAAAGAACACATGGCAGTTATATTGCCAGATGCGTTTTGAAAGAATTTGGGTTTCTCAAGTTTTCTCTGCATTTTCCTATGAAAGGCCATTAAATGTCCAAAAATTAAGTCTTCTTCATTAAATGGGTAATTATACCACATTAAAAACTTAATCAGAAAAACTTATGTTTCATATGAGTGACTCTTTTTCCTTTAGATCTCTGACATGACATAATTATTTCAATCAGTTGCACAGCGTTGAGCCCAAGAGTTAGGATTTTCTTTTTGTTTTCATTTTTTCTCTTGTAAATTGTAGATTTGGAATTAAGAAATCAGACTCTATGTGAAACACCTACAGCAAAAATATCGGGCCAGTTCTTACTGGTATGGTTGTCAGATAAGACAGGTGTATGCAAAGTCCTGCTTCTTCATCTTCCTTCCGTGAAAGAAGAAAAAATCTTTTTTGGATGCTGTCAAATGCAAAATTAGTTGTGCTCAAGGTAAAAAAGTTCGTTACATTGAAAATTTAATTTAATTTAGAATTTTATCTACAGACTAGGGACTAACTTGCATAAAACATACAATGGTAATCAGGTTGCTTAGGGATCACTTCTCATAGGTGAGGACATCTTTTCAGGTAGACCTGTAATTTGCTCAGTGTTTCAGAGAGTATGGTCTATTAACCTACCCCATTACAGTTTTCAGAACTTTTTTGTTATAAAAAGTGTTCTGATCACACTGAATTTCTGCATGGTCCAGATAATAGACCTTCACCCTCTTACAAAAGTGTAAAAGAAAGATACTTCTTTGTCCCAGTAAATCAAGGCAGAAAAAGATTATGACTTGTCAAATTAGAGTTCGACAGCTTTCTTGCAAGAACTTCCTTGATCTTTAGGCCAATAAGCTCAGTATAAAAAGGTTAATATAAAATAGCATCTTATATTTCACCCTGGAAAAATGAAACAAGACGCAAGTTTCTAAATATGAGAGGGAGTGAGGGCAGGGTCTCATCTCCCACCTTTCATGTAAAAACCATTTTCTAAAGGTACTTCAGCATTTTTATTTATTCATCTGCACTCAGGGAGGAGGTCTTGTGAAGTTTCTGGCATAAACATTATCCTCTATCACATGATATGAGATTACACTATTTGTAAAACAATTTCAAAGGGAAAAAAAGTCTTCATAGAAGAGAAGCAGATTTATTAATAGGCTTAGGTAGTTTGATATCAAACTTGTGTTTGAGGCCTAACTATCACTTTCATTTTTAGCACTGACTTCAAAAGAAATATTTGCTTCATGAAACTAATGATAAATTTCACAACATCCTCCCCAGCTTTTTCCTTAAATGCACCAATGGAGAACACTATAATTTCTGCCAGACCACAATATAGGTACTAAACTGGAAATTGAGAAGTGATGAACTGCAGAGCTGTAAATGATGTTGAAAGGCCAAAATGGCAAGTGAACAAATAAAGCTGACTATCTCAAAAGTAACTTCCATGGCTAGGTTTTTTCAGGTGTCAGAAATTCTTCATACGCCCATCTCTGTCTTGGGAGGACTTGTTGAAGCATTGAAGTGACAACTCCTTGCCAAGAAGCTCAAGGTTATTTTAGGCCATGCATGGTCAGTACTGTGCACTACAAGACTCTGTGTTATTGCCCACAATTCTCACACAGGGCAGCTACATCGAAGTAGGTCACCTTTAACGAAAAAAAGAATAATGATGCAAGCAGAAAGAAACTCATAAGCATTAAGTTAGTCAGTGCCAACAATTTTATAGCTGACAGAGCATATTGGCATAGAGATTTTAAAAACAGGTCAAGGCAGCTGACAAGCAAACAAATGAGCAGTGTTTCCAGTAGAACAGCAAGACAACACACTTTTTTAGACGATTAAATATTTGTTGGATGTTTACTATGAGTAAAGAAGAGAACTTGAAAAATTTCCTAAGAATTTTTGAGACCTCAGAGAATCTACCAACCTGCCAAGGTAATTGAAGATCACAAAATAAAAAAAAACGATGCATGTCAACTAACCTATAGCACAAATAATTTTTCCTCTTTCAGTGTGTCACACCTGCAAAATAAACAGTGTCAAACATACATGCAAAAGGAAAAGAGGTAAAGGAAGATAAAGTATATAGTCAAGACCCTTTTACTTTACGGCCTTTGTCTCTCACCCCCAGTGATAATTCTTAACAGGGACTACAAGACTTTCATTCCAGGATGGACACTGACTGACCTGAAACATCAACACAGGTTGTTCAGAGCTGAGCAACACAGTAAACTTTGTTCCATATCAACCTGCACAACACAGAGGAGATTGAAAAACATAATATTGGTTTTGTAGGAGAGAGAGGTGGAGATAGCCACACTCAAATCTTTACAAAGACCAGATAGATGTCAGGCATAGCTGATTTTTAAATTCTTCTTCCTCTGGTTCTCGTACATCTATCTCAATGCAGGATCATGTAAGGAACAAAATTAGGCCTTTCATAGCTGTAGCAGGAATTCACATTGCACTGTCTTGAAGTAATGTTGTGACTTACACCCCAATACACATGTACCACCTCTCTCTCCCACCTTCCTCCCTCCTTCCAGTGCCCACTGTAACTACATAGAATTGTAAGCCCTCCATCGAAAAGACCATCATTTATTTAGCAGTCCTATGTCTATAGAGCAGCCTTCATGTTGAGCACAGTAGCAGCCTTGAAGGCATATTACCAGCAGCTTTCTGGGAGAAGGAGATACAGAAGCAAGAAAGAAATATAAACCCAGCTGCAGACAAAAAAGGGAAAGAAAAAAAGGAAAAAGATATAGCCAACTTAATCCTTTTTGTTTTTCCACAAAAAATATCTGTCTCATGTCTCTGACCTTACTTAGCTTCTGAACCCTGTTTCTTAATACACATATTTCCTCAAAAATTATAACAGATGCAGTTTGATACTTTCTTTACATATAGCCTCAACTACATTTTCCTGTCAGGCCTGCCAGTGGATATGACCATAACCATCTTACACCTCAGCTTCATTTCCCTGAGAGTATCAGATAATGACAATAATTTCATTTCAGGGAAGACATAAGGGAATGAGTTTGAAGCTCACAAGACAAGAACTACACCTTTCCTGTATACATAATCAGGATAAGCATGCATGTGGGACTTGCAGACAACAACAAAGATAGCAAATGAAGTCCAGATAGTTTAGCACAAAAGATCTGAGGCAACGCTGGCAAAAAGCCTACAGCCCAGCAGAGGCAGACAACAGGCTTTGTTAAGATTTGTCTTTCTGATAAGAGTGTATTATTGGTACATGAATTTCAAGCTGTCCTAGAACAGAAGTAAGACTTAAGGGCTTAAGTTCAACAAGGGCAAGTGTAGGAATAACCCCATGCACCAGTACAGGTTAGGGGTTGACCTGCTAGAAGACAGCTCTGTGGAGAAGGACCTGGGACGCCTGGTGGACCACAAGTTAACCATGAGCCAGCAGTGTGATCTTGTGGCCAAGAAGGCCCAAAGTGCATTAAGAAGAATGTGACCAGCATGTCAAGGGAGGATCTCCTCCCCCTCTACTCTGCCATAGTGAGGCTACATATAGAGTACTGTGTCCAGTTCTGGGCTCCCCAGTTAAAGAGAGAAATGGAACTACTGGAGGGATTATAGTGGAGGGCTACAAAGATGTCAGAGATGGACTCGAAAATCTCTCTTATGATGGAAGACCTCATCCAGAAGCTGGAGGCCAGACCAAGAGAGGTGGGTCTGTTCATCCTGGAGAAGAGAAGTCTGAGAGGAGATCTTATCAATTCTTATAAATATCTGAAGGGCAAATGTCAAGAGGATGGGGCTAGTCTCTTTTCAGTGGTGCCCAGCAATATGACAAGGGGCAACAGGCACAAACTAGAACACAGAAAGTTCCACCTAAACACAAGGGAAAACTTCTTCACTTTGTGGGTAATGGAGCACTGGAACAGATTGTCCAGAGACGTAGAGTCTCCATCTCTGGAGACTTTAAAAACCTTCCTGGATGCATTCTTCTGTAACCTGATCTAGACAAACTTGCTCTGGTAAGAAGGTTGGACTAGAAGATCCCCAGAAGCCCTTCCCAACCCCTACTATTCTATGATTCTGTCATTCTGTAAAAGGCTTCTTTAAAATAATATTTAAAAACAAGCAGCAGAAAATTGTGGCCTTCTGTAAGCAATAGCAACAACAGCAAAACCTTGAATGACCTGGTGTTGAAGTTGATGAGTTCCAAGAGCCTGAAATCACTTTGATAATCTCTCATATATGACATAAGACTGCCTTAAAATGAGCCATGTTTCAAGTATATCCATTACAAGTCATGGCCTTGGACTGGAGTTTTAATTCCTGCACCATTAGTACCATCCCCAGACTGACAAACTCCTGGCAACAGGAACATTTTGCAAACAATTAACACATTAAGCCCTTTGGCTCTATATTCTTTTCTTATTCTTAGCAACTGGTATTTCCAGATATGTTGATACACATCATAGGAGCAGTGAACAACAGGTTTCTCTAGAAGATAGTAACTGGAAGCATGTTATGCATAGACTAGACAGGACAGATAGAAAACTTGCTTAGCTGGAAGTCATACACTTTGTTTTCATTAAAATCTCTCTTGCAAAAATATCCTTTTCCAGTTATGTCCACCAATACAGACAATCTACATTAGTCACAATAATGCTGGTTTAATTATTCTCTTAAAAAGACAGCTATGCCCTGAATTTTTCAGTACATTGATTTTCTGCTTTTGTTTTCATTTGCTTGTAGATCCTTAAGTTTTCAGTAGATAACATAAGCATGGGAACAAAAAAAAATATTTCAAGGAATTTGAACCTCCATTTTACCTGTTGTGTTAAAAAAAGATAACGTTTCTCTTTTTCTCATCTGAAAGCAATGTTTGTACAAGAGTAAAACTGCTGGTAATTAATTTAAATATAATGATCTCTAAAAAACTGCTAAATGAAACCAAAGTAAATATTATTCACTAGAAGGGAAAAAGATCTTGAAATACATCTTCAGTCAGACTGCTATAATTTCTATATTGCTTTTAATGATGAAATATAGTGACCTCTAACAGTACATTCTATCTCAGCATGACAGACAGTTTAGAATAACTTCTCTTATATACTGATCTCAAAAAGAGAGAAGCCAGTTGTAGTGGGTCTGGCTGAGCTGCTTTTCCCCATCCAGCCCTCATGCTGCAGCACTGGGAGCTGGAGGGTGTTGATAACACACCCATGTTATGACTGCCGGTGCTCACACGGCACCAGAGGACGGGTGGCAAGATGGGGGAGAGGATACAGCCGACCTGAGCTGACCAGTGGGATATTCCATACCATATGACATCAGCTCAACTGTAAAGGGAGAGGGCTTGAGGAGGATGGGGGGGCATTCTGCTTTGTCCTCCAAGTGGCTGCTTCGTGTTCCTGGAGCCCTGCTTCCTGGACTTGGCCCGACATTGCCTGCGGGTGGGAAGTAGAAAATAACATCTTATCTATCATACCTACACCCCTTTGCTTTGCGCCTTAGTCTCTCCCTGTGTGCCGTGCTGAAGGGAGTCAGGGGGAGTGATAGAAGGTCTTGGTGGGCACCTGGTGACATGCCAGGGTCAACCCACCACACCAGTACTTCTCTGTTACTGGAATAAACAATGTATTAGGCATGCAGGCCTCTGGAGAGGAAAGGTACGTTTATTTAATACTGACATAACGACTTTTTCCTCTTCCCATCCCAGGGTAAGGTAATGCTTCACAGAAAATTATATACCTGCAATACCCTCTCATCCACATGTAAAAAGGGAAGTAAATTAAAACCCATACTCCCAAAAGTCAACCACAAACATAATGATGGGTTGTAAAAGCTACCTGAAAACAAGCAAATAAAAAAGCCATAGTCATCATTCTGTATTGCATCTCCTGTTTGTCTGGCCAGATGTACATACATCAACTTTCATGAAGCACAGTCAAAACCAGTTATGGAAAGCAACCATTTTCACATGAAAGGTGGTTACAAAAGCAGTATTAGGAACAGCAGAACTTTGTACCTTCTATGCTGTGGTACCTAATATACAGATTGTAAGACAATTTTCTTTTTAAGAGAGCATATGCTTTTGTACAGCCTATGCACATATTTGTACAGCAATATAAACAGAAGTTATTTGGAGGCCCACGTGAGCATCAAAAGACCTCGTTTTCTACTTTTACTTTTTTCATTGGAGATCTTCATGCAGCAGAACGCCATGGTCCCCTGTTCATGACAGGCAGTGGCATGGAAAGGCACCTTTTTGGATGCACTGCCTTTGGAAACAAGGAGGCTGTGTTATGAAAAATAATCCAAAAGAGCAGCAAGGCATGATGGGCTAAACTCAGGTACAGTGGCCATCAATACAGTTACTCAGAAATAAAATGGGGTGTAGGAAGTGAAAAGCATTAAGAAGGTTTACTGTATTGAGGAGAAGGATGAGTAGAAACATCCTTCCTAACATCAGATCTTCAGCTTCTCATAGACAGTGTTGGATTCTTGTCTTCTCCACTGAAAAGGTTCAAGATTGCAAGATTTTTGCCATTCCAAGAAAGGTATTGCCTGTCTGCATTCAGATTACCTGATAATGAATGGGGAAGTTGCTTTTGGATAACTTCTCTGCCTCACTCAAGCAGCAGTTGGTATTAAGACCTGGGTGAACAATGCAGGTGAGTTTCAGATGATTGCTCTGTTCAAGCACAGATTTTAGTTTTCATGGAAATATAGATTCGGAGGAATAGTCTGTATCAAAAAAAAGTAAAGAGTGCTGGTTGAAAACATACTTGTTACCACTGCCCATTATATACCCAGCAGACCAGTAAAGAGGCTTTTTTACAACATTTCTGACTTGATTTGTTCAAAATAATCTATCTGGCTTGGAGTAGGCTTATCTAGTCAAAAAGTGCCTGTGGAGTTGTGCTAAGAACATCAAAGCAGAGAACAGCAGAACAGCCTGAAGAAAGTAGCAGATGAAATTCTAGTAGGTGCAAAATAACATATATGTGTGGAAAACTAACCTTAATTAGATACACATAACAATAGACTATGTTAGCCAAAAGCATGTAGTACACAAAAACCATCAGAGCCCAATGATTATCAAATAAAGCAAATAAAATAAATTTTATGAAACTATTATAGGTCAAAGCAGATAATGTAATTACACTCTTGTACAGAGCAATGACACAGAGGTATCTTCCAGACTGCAGGTAGTTTGTAACAACCCACCTCATGGTATATGTAGAACCTAAAAGGTACAGACAGAGTCCAGGATTATTCATTTCTTCATTTGACTTTTCTAGTTTGTCATTCTGATTAAATCAAGTTAGTCTTAGGTTTCTTCAAGAAGACGACTTGGCAAACTCAAGAAGAGAAGTAAATGAATATCAAATACTATAAAAGTAAACCGTGAAAAGAATATGGTAGAAGACTACAAAATGATACAGGATGTGAAAAGATTTTTCATGTCTTCTAACATTACAAAAATAGGGAGTCATCCAAAACAATGACCAGGTTTAAGCAAAAGGAAATGCTTTTCACACATAGCCTCTTAATTGAAATGTAGAATTTATTACTACAGGAAGTTGTGGAGGCCACAGCATAAAAAGAATTGGAAAAAAAAACAAGGGGGGGGGGGGGGGCAGAGGATTTCTGGAAGATATATCCACTAGTGGCTATTAGACACAATGGTCCAAATGCAAATTTTAGCGCAGGAAATTCTTAAACCATCAGTTAATAGAGGTGAGAATAATGACTTGCTAGCTCCCCTGTTTCTCATTCTCCTCTTCAAGCACTTATTGAAAGGCACTGCTTGCAACAGGACACTGGGCTGCCTTGACCTTCAGTTGATTTCATAAATAAGTCCTTCTGGTCTTAAGTTACATGGCATTTACCATGGTGTAAGAAAACACTTGTGAATTGTCACCATCAGCATGCTATCAAATCATATTTAGCAGTTTGTGTAGCTACCCAACACAGGAGAGGCAATGTTCCAAGGATGGAATGAGAAATCTCATAGTAGATACAAATGACATGCTTGTCAGAGAGATGTTATGCAAAGGAAACCCTGAGTTTTGTGTATTAGAAACCTCCCTTTTGTAGTGAGCAGCACCTGAGTGGAGCTCTATACTTGGGTTGAACCTCACCAATTACAGAACAGCCATAGTTACACCTACTCAGCATCATGCAAAATTTCTACATGGAGGAGCTCTGGAAGTACGGTATGTAAGTACACCCTAGTTTTTAATTATATGAGTCTGAATTATGTGTAGTCCTGACCAAATAACAAAAATACTAACATATATATCAAAAAGATAGCAAGCAAATGTATCCAAGAGCTCCAGCTGGGGTAAGTAACAGCAAATACAGAGCTGTCCTTGCACTACCACTGATAGAATGAAAGACCTGATCACGTCTTCATCAAAATTTACAGGAACACTTTTGTCACATGCAGTGTTAAAAATGCAGCCTGCACATATTCTGCAAGAAGGCTGTGATCTAACTTCCTAAAATGAGAGGGATTTTTTTTTAATATTCATGTTTGAAAAAACCCACCATGTCTTGTGACTCACGAGGGCTAATCCCAGAAATGCAATGTTGCTCAGCAAAACAAACCACAGACAGTCCTGACTACTACAAGGAACATGACATGCTCTAGTTTGCTGAGAGTTTGTAAAATACAAATTGTTAATAGCAAACACTAAACTTCACACTAAAGCAAAAGCTCAGGTTCTCTTTACAGATCCAATTCCCTCATATTTCATTCAGGATGAAGCAGAATGCTCCATGGCACAGACATATTCCATGCAACACAGTGCTGTCAAGAGGGACCAAGAAAAGTCCAGGACACAAAGTCTCAGGGACTAAGTCCCATCAAGCATGTGTCTGCTAAGGAGTGAAAAACTCTTATGAGTTCTTTGGGACTGAATATCAGAAACAGATGGCATCATGGGGTTGTCAGGAGTGCTGGTACTTAGAAACAAGGTGTAGAATTGGCCCATATCTAATTAGTTACACATTTAGGGACACCAGCACGATTTGGAAAAAAAACATACTCATAGCTGTTTATGTAAAACAGCTTAGTAAACTACATCAGACTTTAACATATTGTACTCAAAATCTGTATGCCAATTTTCACATGTTATGTTTTAAAGTAATATTCCTCATTACTCTTCTCTATAAAACTGTGATTTAGAACTATTCTTTTGTATGAAAAGGCATGATAATATCTGGTCAGTTTACAAAGAAAATTACTATCATTTCCTTCAAGTTAAATATCTTATTTGTTGTCTATATTCATCTGCCATTAAAATTATACTTGAAAAAAAAAGCACACACCCCAGTGATCAAAAGAAAGTTAATTGCGGAGACTGACATAAGTAACAACACATCACTTTGAGAACACAGTTCAGAAAAATCGGCACCAACAGAGAGGTCCTCTTATATTTACATAAGAAGATATTTGTGCAAAGCCCAGCAGATTTTCTGACTGAAGGCAGCCAGCCTCATGCAGAGGGTGGGTGAGGAAGGAGGGGTGGGTGGTAAGGCCATAGGCAGTGGGAGCCATGGATTGGGAGTTAGTTCCTCTTCCCTCAGCTCAAAGTGCAGGAAGAGCAATGCTGAGAAAGGAGGACAGCTATGCCTAGGTCAGCAGAGACAAACAATCCCCCATTGGCATTATCTCCCACCATGTCCTGGCTTTCCAGTAACATTTACATGTTCTCAGTTGTGAATTAGAGAGCTTTATTTTCTTGTCCAGCTTGGTGACTTCAAGGGGAAACAAATTAGAAGACAAAATTTGCTTAAACCTTATTGATAAACTACAAAGGGAACAGTCCTTCTGCATTACTACTAGGCATGCCTTTCCTGACAACCTGTAACCCCAACAGCTTTTATTTTCCAAGCAAACCTTCAGTTACTGCAGCATGTCCCAGGTGCTTAAGCCAGGCGTGTGGTCACCCCATGGCAAGCATTAAAGACCCCAAGTGCTACCCAGACCAAACACAACCTTGGCACAGTTACTTTCTCCACCCCTGGGCAGAGCTTCCTGCCTGGCTACACTTTTCTCTGTTAATAGCGATATGGAGTAGTTTCACACATAAAGGGCAAATCTAGGCTGGTGTCAGTGGGTGGTTGATTTCTTCAGGCTCTTTGGGGTTTCTTATAGGGTGGCACAAGAAAGAGTTCTACAAATGAATTAATTGATCCCTCTTTTGACTGGGAATCCAGACTTTGTTTACATGCAGCCACAACACTTTTCATCAGCACATGGCAGGTGAGGTTGTGAAAATGGCTACACAGCAAACCTGGCAGCTTTTACCATGGCGCTAAGGCTCTCCTTGCCTCTGTCTGCTCCCTAGGACATCAGGCCAATGCCCAAACCCTACAGCTGCAACAGTTTTCACGGTAGCTTTATGCTGCTGGATGAATTAATCCTCCATCGCATAGCACTGTGCTTGTCTGCAGCCTAAGCCACCAACTACAGAGTGGTACAGTGCCTCTGCAGTCCTCAGGCATCTCCTCTGGACAAGCCATTGCCTCTCATTTCATTCACTTCTTTGCAGCAGATCTCAAGCACAAAATTTACTCTTTGTGGTTATTTATGCAGAGCTTGCTGTGTACACCCTACTCAAAGCAGCCATGTCCCTTTGGACTGCCTACGCTGGTGTATCAGTGACCGTTAGAGGCTTACCTCTCACTTCACACTGTGTTCAACAGCCCTTGTCCAAGACACGCTGCCACCACTGCTGCAGTGGGTCCTGTCCACCCTTCCTGGAGAAAGAGCTATATGTGCAGAGAGAGATCAAATCACAGAAACACTGCTTGTGTATTGCACTCATTAAATCTGTACTTCCATTTGGAGTGAGAGGTACAGAGAAGAAACTGTCAAACACAGGGGGAAAAATCAGTGGGCAAAACCCAGAACAGGGGAGGATCAGGGGAGCACATTACCAGGCACAGCTGTCTGCAGAGATGAGCAATGTTTTAGTTTTAGTTCCTTGATGGCAGAGGAAAGGGCACGGTAACCACAAAAAAAAATCTGTAAAGGTCTTCTTCAGGGAACAACTGAGAATAGTGATGTGTGGATGCTGAAAAGCTGCTAGCAGAGGGATTTTCTCAGGTTCTCACAATATTCAGTGTGAGTCCTGCCTTTCTCACACATGTTATGAGAAACAGTAGGATGGTTTTTGTAAGCTGGACCAACACGTGGTGTTTTGCTAAGTTCTGTTTATGGTACATTGGAAAAATATTTTGAAATAGGTGTTGTAGGACTTTAGCCAATCACCCTAGGAGATGGGTGATCACTGACCAATCACCCTATGGGGCTAGGGTATATAAAACAGTGTTATAAATTAATGAAGTGTCTTCTTCTTCCCATCCTGGCTCTCTCTTTACTGATTTCGTGTTGCTGCATCTCTTCGCTCGCAATATGAACAGCGACAGGGATGTCCTCTATTAAGCTGGGAGACAGGTTCTGGGCTACTGACAGCACCACAGTCCACAGTTAGCTTCAGAGGACCTACCTTACTGTAAATATCTATGCACATCTAACTTACATCAAAAATCGTAAAATGGCTCACTACCAAGGTCAGTAAAAGCTATGCTTATTTCTTCTCTCACACACACTCACACTGGCCAGAAAGTTTTGCATTTCTCTTAAATGGGAATGCATATATTCTCACCCAGTATATTTACATTTTTTCAGAAAAAAAATAAGTCAAGAACAAAGAAATTCTGACATGCATCTTATGCTCGCTTGCCAGATTTTTATTTCCATTCCCTGTCATGACAAGTAACTATAATGATATTTCCACCCTGAGGAATGTGGCTTGGAGCTGCAGCCCTCTGCTTTGGAAGCGTCATCAGCTGCTGATGCAATTGACAAAAAAATAGGTTTTTCTGTAGTTTATGCTTAAATTCTACACAGTACATGACAGGATACAGATTTTCCTGTTTTTTCATAATATATAAGGATTTTCAGAACATATGACAGCTTGGGATCCTATGGTTGGGGAATAGCCATTGTATGCAGAGGGAACAGGGAGGCATGAAACAACCCATTGTCAGACAAGATAGACTGACCCCTACATGCAGCACCACTGGCTGGGCATGTGACATAGAGCTGTTCAGCATAAGCCTGATGCATATACCCAAGTTTAACCATGATTCATTTTCTATATAAGAATCCTCAAGCACTTTGGGTATGAAGGACGTTCAAAATTCCGAGTATGAAGAAGACAAAATCTGTATATATATATGAAATATACACATAGTTCTTGTAGCTCATGAAATGGTCACAGCTACCTCAAATAACATTAACAAGTGGAGAAAAGGGAACAGTTGATTAGGATTAGAGAAGGTCATTTGCACACACAGGCATCCCATTGGAGTGAACTAGCTGAAATTAGAGCACTTGGCTACCAGTATATATTATGTGATAACTCACTAGAAACAGCTGTCAAATACTGCTTTCCTACCTGCATCTGCAACTTGACAACCTGAACAAAAAAAAAAAAATGAACAGAGAGCACTTTAACTCATTTACAACTACTCCTTATGATGGACATAATCCAGACACAAAACACTGTGTATTGTAATGAAAAATGCTGAGCACTGCTGCCTCACCCAACACCAAACACCCAGCACTGTGGTCCACTCTGGCACACCAGCACCTGCTAATGCTGCCTCCCACTGACTGCAGCATGCAGACAAACTCACATAATCATCTTCAAGCCTGCCTCTGACATTCTGCTCCTCATATTACTGCTGACCTGCTCAAACCCATCCATTACACAGTAGCTGCACTGTCCCTTTCTATGAACCTTGCCTCAAAACAAAGGCAGAGGGGTGGAATTCCAGAATACTTTTTTGCTAACATTCCTCATAGTCAGAGTGTACAAAGCCAGTAGGATCAATTCTGCACCAAAATGGTAACAGTTAAAGCCAACAGGTTATTCTTAATCATATTGTTATTCAAGTGACACAGAGGTAACAGCTCATCATCTCTCTGGCTCTTACCCTGTGTAAAAATTTACTGTACATTGCATTTGTTCATGATGCTCATGAATGGCTATATTTACTTCCACTTTGCAAATCTATTTCTAATGCAGTCAGATAGTAAATATGTTTCTCATCAAGACATCAAGGACAAAGACACAATAACATAATCTAATAAAATAGTCCATCAGAAACATATTGACAGAGTAAGAACGTGTGTTCTACAAACTTAATGAAAGAAAAAATCAAAAATTAAGACCTCTATTCTAGACTAAGAAACTGTCACACATGTTACTGATGCAACAATGTGCATCTAATAAGACAAAATCTCCTGTTACAGGTTTATGCAATAAAAGCCATGAGAACAAGTTATTGCAAAGGGAAACATTTTCCCTACTTTCTGTAGCTAGCTTTTTATTTGTTTTGGTGGTTTAGACCAGATGTCAGCAGGGAAGGAAAACTGAATCTTCAATTCATCCACATAATGATATCTTACACCTGTGACTAAAACCTGTAGAATACAATTTCTGATGTCATGTATGTAAGAATGAATGTTTTAGTCAAGGCAGTGAGGTGGAATTTTTTTTCAGGTTGCCTGGTGCTTCCTGCTGAGTAACAGAAAATAACCCTCTCTCAGCTGCAGGAAGGTGTCTTTACAGAGCAGATTTCTCTGGGGGGTTAGAAAGGAAGGCCCTGAAGAAAACAGCTGTTGAAATAATTTTATATACCCTGTTGTTTCCATGTTTCAGTTTAGTATTCTTCTCTACAGTCAGGCAAGACTTACACTAGAGCAAGAGAATAAAACAAGGGAAAATAATAAGTAGAGAAAAACAGAAATAGACAGCCACCACCACAACAATATATTTACAACACTGTGTGCAGTAAAAGGTCTGTCTGCAATATATGTAGGAAAGCCTGCTGAAACAATGATGTCATGTAGGTACAGATATGAAGTTTTCTTAGCCAGGGATTAGAAAAATATGTTTGTTTCCAAATAAGCTTATCCTGCATGCTGCCAGGAAATAGTTTTAAAAAAGCTGCTGCTAAGCCTTGATTATTTTGCCATGAAGTAAAGAAAATAGCAGTGCTGGAAACACTGACAATGGCTACTGATTAATATTAATCTTCTGGAACTTGCTCCTAGTGCTTACCCAACTCTACCTCACTGGCAGCAAGCTTAAGTAAGAGCTAGCACTAAGAGTAGCCCTAATCACAGCTCAAACATTTCCCCCTTCAAGCAAACCAACATTGACATGTTACAGTTGATCCTATTTCAACCTTCCAGAAATGCTCTCTGTTTTCATTGGAGGTAGCTAAAATGTTTATTCAGTTGCATGATGAAGCAGAAAATTTGTGCAATCGTGTGTGGAAATGGAATGCTGAACTCTATGAAAAAAAGCTTTGCCATATTTATATAGCTTGGAAAAACTCATTGGATCGTCCGCTGCTTTACTGAAAGCTGTGAAGATGTATTTTGATTAATAAGTCAATGTATATGGCACAGTCCAGAGGTGGGAGAGAGAGAGAAGAAGGGATAGAAGGGTGTATCTAGAGAAAACTGCACACAGGCGAATGCACAGTACAAACTAAAAACAATGTAAAAAACTGAGTGATTTAAAAAGGGAAAAGGAATCAAAGCCAAAATGTAACTGCTTAGTGGAAGAAACTGAAGCAACCAGTGTTACTTTTTACTTGGAGACGGCTTCCATGAGCTGCCTGTAAGAGCACAAACAAAGCAGATTAAAAACCAGACAGTAAAGAGCATTGAGTGTCTCTAAGGCCTAAAATAATGTCGGAAAGATTAAAAAAAAAAAAAAAAAAAGAAAAAAGTAGTCATTCATGTTTTGATAGGACAGAAGCGTTAACCTGAAGCTGTGGGCTGGCTGGTTGTACCAGGATGGAAGGAGAGGAGCAGGAGAGGTCTCCCTGTGGCTCCTTGCACCCCACACCAGAGAAGGTTTCTTTTGCTCACAGCTTCATCTTACTGCAAACCAGATAGAGACATGGGATTTTCCTCTCTGTACTGCCAAGACTTGAGCTTCTGGTAATAGGACTAAGGAAAGCCCAGAGCTGAGGCACTTCCTAGCTAGTGCTCATGTGCCTTAGAGATCAGAAACATAGACTTCAAGTCATGCATGTGCTTTGCTGAGCACTATTGATTAGCTTCAGCTGAAAAAGTTTGGATAGAAGGGAAGACAAATATTCAGAAATATTTTGATTTTTCATTTAAAAAATACCTTTGTTCAGAAATATTTCTGAAAGTGACACTAGATAATTCTTAAAATGGAAAAAAAAAAAAAAAAAAAAAGTCCTAAGGGAACAATACATTTTAATATTTTCCAGTTCGACAAAATAAGAAGAATTGTTTACTTGCAATCACAGGCTAAAATCGGAATCTAATCCATGAACTAAGATAACTTCTGGAAAAGTAGTTGCAAGGCAGTGCACTATAGGAAACTTACACAGTCTCAAGAGTATCAGTTTCTTGAGATTCAGGCATGCTTGTATGTTGAACCATAAACTCTTATCCTCAGTGTAAAGCCATGTGGTGGGTTGACCCCGGCATGGCACCAGGTGCCCACCAAGCCCTTCTATCACTCCCCCCGACCCCCTTCAGCACAGCATGCAGGGAGAGAATAAGATGCAAAGCACAGGGGTGTGGGTTATGATAGATAAGATGTTATTTTCTACTTCCCATCCACAGGCGATGTCAGGCCGAGTCCAGGAAGCAGGGCTCCAGGAACACGTAGCAGCCGCTTGGAGGACAAAGCAGAATGCCCCACCCCCATCCTCCTCCTGCCCTCTCCCTTTATAGTTGAGCTGACATCATATGGTATGGAATATCCCACTGGTCAGCTCAGGTTGGCTGTATCCTCTCCCCCATCCTGCACCCCATCCTGCCCCCCATCCTCTGGTGCCGTGTGAGCACTGGCAGTCATAACACGGGTGTGTTATCAACACCCTCCAGCTCCCAGTGCTGCAGCATGAGGGCTGGATGGGGAAAAGCAGCTCAGCCAGACCCACTACAAGCCAACATGTAAAAAAATCCTTGAGACAGTTACACTGCTAACTAACTAGTCATATCAGGCAGTTATGTCCCAATTCAACACATTCAGCTCCCATCTGGCTGATAGACTTCTTCAAAGTAAAAGACAACAACAAGAAATCTGGCCTTCTACAACAGGTCTGAATTTTAAATAGCAACTTCTAGAAGTACCCAGAGTTACTATCATCTTCTATAAGGTTACATTAATGTTTGCTCAGAAAAAGAAATGCTACAGTTGTTTTCTTCTCATTCAGACTAGGTATTCCAAGTGTGAAGCACCAATTATCAGTGGTGAGTATTTAAAGAATTAACACTGTTATTTGCTTGCTCCTGGAGTGCTGACTCACACCTGGGGTTTTGGATATCCCTTATTAGTAACAATTATTTTAGTTAAATAGCAACAGATAAATAACCCAGAACTTCTGGGGGGACATTTTCCCAATGGAAAACACCTATTTATGAAAGTCTAAATGCTTTGAATCAGCTAGTGATTGCGAAAGCCTGGCAGAAAGCTGCCAGCAAACTGACCAGGCTCCCCAGTGACCTACCTCCCTGTGGGGCTGCCAAGAGACTTGGCCTCTGGGACTAATATATCTCAATTATAAAACCTGAATCTAGGCAACTGATTTTCCTAAAAGACTACCTTGCACTTTAACAGCTCTGCTTAATAAAGTGATCCTCAGGATACAACCTATTGTGATCCTGTGAATCTGTCTGACACTCCTCTGTGACAAAAACGTGGTTTTGTTGGCTCTGCAGTGTAGTTTGTACATTTTGCCCCAATAGGACACAGTTTTCAACCAAAGCCCCTTCACAAAGAAGGTGCCAGATTTATCCTCAAATGCCACCTGTCTTTAGCAGCTTAACTATCTTATCAGCTTCAGGATCACATTGTTATCTACAGGGACCTGTGGGAAAAAAGCAGTCTTGGAAAAAGGGCATTATCCCTCCTTTCAGGTCTGACCTCAAAACTTTCTCTCAAGCCTGAACATTTGTTATTACACCAATTTCAAACCTTTGCAATAACTCACAGTGATAGAGGATACAGCAGCCAGAGCTCACACCCTTCCCAAGGCCAGGAAGCTTGCAAGCCTGGAAAGCACCCACCAGTTCCACCATGCCTTCAGCAACCTGCCAAAATAGCTGTGCTATCTGCAACAACCAACTGGCAAAGGGCTTTGAAAAACTCGCTAGGGTAGCGTTTCTTGTGATGAAAACACACAGACCATTTCTGCTTTGTGTGTGCAGGGTGTGAGCACCACTACCAAGGACCACCCTGAAAGGGTGTGCCCCATTTGAGGTTAGGACAAGCAGCCATGGTGATAGGTGAATACTGGACCTAAGGCAGGCACATGCTGGGGAGAATGGCTGGAGCTGGAAGTAGCTTCTGCATCTCTTCCTCAGGTCTTGCAGCCTCCCTGACACTCATGTCCTTGTCTTTCATACTTCAGAGGCAATAGCACATGCTGGGAAATGGGAATGGGAAATATCTGAAGCATGAAGTAGACAGCCTCCACTTTTACAAAAGAATAACCAACCTGCAGTAAGCACCTTTGGGGAAGGCAGAGAATGCATCTGTCATTTCCTGTACATTCCACTACAAAAAGAAGAATTCATTAATGAAATTTTTGTTATGAATTTATTGATGTATTTCTAATTCACTCACAGAAGAATATGCAGTAGACAATCCAAACAAATCAGATACAAGCAGCTTACCTAGGTTAAAGACAGCAGTACACAAGAACCAGGATGATATTGCTGTAATACTAACATGGAGTTGATACCATACTGATATGATATCACAGTGATGTTACCACCTTGAACCACAGATAGAGTAAGAAATTGGTTTTATTAACATTTAACCTAATAATTTGGTCTCCGATTAACCTAGACATGCAGTTTATATCAGTTCTGAGTTTGTTAAAGTTTCCTTAAGGAGATGAACCAGTTCATTTATGCAATGAGCAAGCTGATGGAGCAGAGCAACACTTAGGACAAAACCTAGCATCTCTTTAACTCTTTAAATAAAGCAAAAAGACTGCAGAGTTTCCCATTCCTTCTAACCTTCATTCTCCTGCTTCCCCAAAGATGCTTACTGCAGGTTGGTTATTCTTTTGTAAAGGTGGAGGCTGTCTAGTTGATGCTTTGGATATTTCCCATTCCCATTCAGTCAGTCTTGTGAAAGAATAAATCATTTAACTTGTTTAAATGTTGTAACTAAATTATCCTTGTAAACTGAAATTGTCAACATGTAGTCATGAATTGAGTTCTGCTTCACAGACAGCAGAAATAGTGTAAGTAAATAAAATCTCTATTTAACCAAACAATCTTAAACCCAAGTCTACCCAGACCAAAAGATTGTTTTTCAAGCAAGGATTTACATGAAATACTTTAGAAACAGAAAGAGAAACCCAGCTTTGCAGAACTTTGTACAACAAAAGCCATATTAAACTTCAAAGAAATCTCATTTCTCATATGTGATGCTAACATTAATTATGTAACCATTAGGGAAGAAGGACATTGATATTTTACTTGATCTTATGCACTCCTGGCAACTTCTGACTCTGAAGCATGACAAAAGGCTTCAAATTATTCTCAGATGGTGAGATAAAACAGTATAATTCCATGCACAGATCATTCTTCACAGGGGATATGAGGGAGCGTATGATGTCATGCCCATCAAAAGTTTTTTACTAGTGTAGTCTCTGATGCAAAAATTAAGATTGCTTTAACACTGCACTACTGTGTTATGTCCAAAGTGTCTTTTACAATTAATTCTTTATCCAAAAGCATAGAAGAAAGGGGAACTTCATTTCATTATTTATACAGGTTGTGCTATATATGCGTAACCCTCAAATTGAGACTTCATTATTCTTTCCCTCCCATTTTTTAAGACACTTGTTTATTGTTTTGGTTTTTTTTTTAACAAGCTTGAAAAACTATGAATTTTAAGTACAACTAAAGAAGATCCCAAGGACACCTACTGACAGATGATATTACCAAAGACAGCAGCCCTTTTGCCATATGCAAGCACAGAGCACCATGTTAGCCTCAGCCAAAGGTAGCTGCTAGTAGCCAAAAAGATCTTGTTTGTTGCTTGTTGCCTTCTAGCAGTTATTGAATTTTGAGTCAGTTACTCATGCCCTGTGAATGAATAAATCATTTAACTTGTCTGTATGTTGTAACTAAATTATCCTTGTAATCCGAAATTGTCAATGTGTGGCCATAAATTGATTTATGCTTCACAAGCAGCAGGAATAGCATAAGTAAATAAAATCTCTATTCATCCAAACAGTCTTAAACCCAAGTCTACCCAGACCAAAACATGAAATACTTTAGAACCAAAAAGAGAAACCCAGCCTTGCATGACATTTTCCAGGTGCAAGTTAAAATCAAAACTAGATTTTGAGTGGTTACAAGAATCACAGTCCTCTAGAACAGATGGATCTGTTACAGCTGTCCAGTTTAGCAGCTTACAGACTGCTCTCAGGGAAATAACATCTCTCCCCACAAATGAGGAGGAAAATATTGACATTTTCCTTGAGACATTTGATGAAGAACATTTTCATGCCATAAAGTTAGTGTAAATTGCCTTCACATGGAAATGAAGGGTGGAAACTTGCACTATGTGACAGATTGGGTCAAGTGGTGTATTGCTAGGTACCAGCTATGGACACCTGTTCTGATCAGAGAGATTTGGATACCCTCATCACAGTCTAACCAGAAGAAGTGGAGCTAAGAATTCCTGGTTTCATGTTTTAATGAGGAGAAGAAAATCAGGTGAGGTGGGGTTTTTGGTTTTGTTTTTTTTGAGTTATCTCCATGGAACTTCCCTACTTTTCAGAGCGGGTTTTGGTTTGGTTTTTTTTTGGGGGGTTTTTTTTGGTTGGTTTTTTTTTTTTTTGGTTTTGGTTTTGGTTTTTTTTTTGGTTGTTTGTTTTTTCATGGTCTGGTTGAGACAGATTAATTCCAAAGAAAATTTCCCTGCTTTGCTAATAAATTGTATCCAAGTAATGTGTGATCCTAACATTGATGTATCAGCATTAGAAAATAATGTTAGAGGATATCATGTCACTCAGGTATTTTAAGATTTCCAGTACTACAGAGACATCCTACTTACAAAAAAGCATGTGCAGACACAGCCTCCTTTTTTGTAACACCACATCTAAAGACAAAGTTCAAACAAAGAGTACCAATATAAAAACAAATTACGTAATTTCAAATAGATTCTACGCTAAAGACCTGATCTTATTTATACCAGTATGAGTATCCTAAAATCAGATGTCAAATGAGGAGATGCGGAGCCACACTATAGCAATCCTTGTGCCTCATAATATATTACATTCTTGTGCTTTAACACTATACTCTTCTGGTAGGCAATACACTAACAGAGATAATTTTACATGGGAGTGGTTGCTATTGCATTCATTGATACAGTGAACATAACCAACATAACACGTCAGCTGACAGGCAGGACAGGTGTCATACCTTTCTGACACAAAATTAAGCTGCATATGAAATGAGTAAAAAACATGAAGAAAACAAGTTCTTCTGTCGTTATATTTTAGCTGTCGATCCTGACAAAAAACATGAGCTCTGCATTCACTTCTGGAACTTTTCCCAAAAGAGGATCTTACAGTCTTTCTGAGAGCATGCAAGAATCCACTCACCAATTGTTTTCTACAGGATAGAGCTTCATATTTTACCCAGAAGTATAATCTTCAATGTGGGTGCCCATCCTTGCTGAATAAAGGTCACACAGAGCAACAGAAATGAGCAACACATCAAGTTAGACTATCATCTTGAGCAATTCCTGTTTATAGAATAGTTCCAAGATTTAGTATGGTTTATTTTGATATACAGGGTTCCCCAAAGCTCCTGGTCATTTGAGCATAAAACTCTTTATCCATAATTTGTGAGTTCAAAGCTTGTTCCCATGGACACGCTGGCCCAGGAAGAGGGAAAATATGCATTCTGAGAAGTACCCAATTTGATTTCTTGTCACAAAGTTGTCCAAACCCAAGCACAGTTGCATGGGTTTGACTTCTCATCATCATCATGAAGATGGACAAACCCATGCACCGTGCTTGGCGTTGGGTTGAGGATGTTTACAACACGAACTGTGGCAGATGCAGCTCTGCCCACGCTCCAAGCCTGAAAAGGGTAATGTCACCATGTTATCTTTGTGCCAAGCCCAAGGTAACATGCCCTGCCATTGCATTTCATCTAATTCAGCAGGTTTAATTAGCTTGATCTGAAGTGCTATACTGACATTGTTCATACTGGCTTCCTCTAGTAATCAGTGGATATAAGCATCCTACACTTTTCCATATCCTGTTTCTGCTGGTTCTTATGGCCTCACTTCACATGCACCCTCCCCAATTCCCAGCCAAACAGGTAACACCAGCGCAGCATTCACCATACAACATACTGTGGCCTCTTCACAATTTATTCTATCTCTCCTAGGCAGCTTATGAGGCTGCCTGTCAAAGCAGCTGGGGGAAGACAGTTCCTCTGATAATGTAAATACACAACAAAGGGAGAGTGTTTCTGGTGACTGCCTTCTTCCCATCAGTTCTGAGGCATCCAATGATGTCTTTACCTCTCCACTGAACCCACAGTCCATCATCTGCCCTTGGGCAGCCAACACAATGGAGAGAGGAATGAGAATGCAACCTCAGCACATATAGCAATGTCTGAAACACAACAGCAGTGAATGAGTGCACAAGAAGCTATCCACTGGCAAGAAGGAAGGGAAATTCCCCAAGGCAGTGTCATCTCTGTCTACTCTTTACTGTAAGGCAGCAAGCAACAGGCTGAAGTCTCTTCCGTTTCAGGACTTATTACAGTTGCCTTCATTGCAAATTCACTATCAATTGCAGATTAACTTATTATATGGACTGGAGGAATGGGAATTTCAGATCAGTACCTACATGAGCTTTATGAAGTCAAATATTTATTTGTAGTATTTGAAAGAAAGCCAAGGTAGCACGTGTGTTCACAGAGCTTGCTGTCCACAATGCATTTCATCCTTACTCAAGGGGAAGCTAAGATGCAACTGTGCTATCCATGTTTTTCCTTCTAGCTTCTAGATTTATAAAACAGAGGACCAGTAAATCACACTGAGGGATGTAGGCTGCTCATTTATAAAACACTAACATTTCATTCCATTACCCTGTATTGAACCCTGGCCCTATTGCACCTGACTGAAGCATAACCTTTCTAGCTGAAGCTTACCTCCTGTAAAAATAAAGAGTATTGTTTTAAAGGAATGAAATTTTCCATTCTCATCTTCTTCATTTATTCTGTTGCTGTTTGCTGTCCATGAAAAAAAGTACGTAACATGCCAGTAAATAAAAATTAGATTAAGATACTTATAAAATGTAAATAAATCATTCTCAGCCCTCTTTTCTTCAGTTATGTAGAAAGAGTTATTTTAAGTCTTTCACTGACAGGCTGTCTTTTCATCCTTCCAACGTTTTTTGCAGCTGTCAGCCTCACTGTCTTCAAATTTGTTCTGCATTTTAGGTGGACTCTGAATGTGCATACTGTATTGCAGCACTGGAGCCCCTTCTCCCTTCCCTCATTGTCTTAATTGCTATTCTGATAACTGCATCAGCCTCCCTTATTCCAGGGCTGTGATTGGAGGGCATGGTCCAGTTCTTAAAGCCTTTCCAGACTCACTGCTTTGAATTTCTTGTTTAAGGGACACCCTTCATTGCCTGGTTCTGAACAGACAAGTTTATATTTGTATTAGTAAGTCATGAGTAAATAAGCCTCCTATACTGAGACATCCTGATTCCTCCCTCCAGCTCTTATGTTCTCATCATTAATTAAAACTATGACAATCTTCATAATATAAAATCACTGCTAATTACAGTATGACAATATTTTCGTCTAGATCATTGATGAAAACACAGAATAGTGTAAGGATTGGTATAGGACACGGAACATGCTAGAAATACTTACATTTGGTGCGGTTTCCTTTCTCATTACACTTTTAATCCATGTAGTAATTGCTTTACTTATAGAATAATGTGTGGGGGTTTTTTTAAGTTAGATTATGCAGTTCTAATACTGGCATTGTATTTTTATTCATTTTAATGAAACAGAGTCAAATTAGGTTTTCTTGACACAATTAATTTCTTCCAAAATCATGGTGAATTCCATTAAATATATTTTCTATCCCTTAATCACTTTGTCATTGAGCCTTCATTTATGCTTTTTCTCTCCTTGCAAAGGATGACAAGAAAATGAATTTATAAGTTACACTGGACATTACACTTTACTTTCTGAATTTTAGTACTTCCTCAGACTTCCAGGTTACACTAGCTCAACAATTACTAAGAGATGAATGACTTCTTTGTAACTGTAAAGAACAATTGACACCAGTCAAGTAAAGACCAGTCAAGCCAGGATTTTCAAGATTCTTGGCCTAATTTATCCAGAATGGCTTATTTAGAACAAAGTAAAAAGAATGAACTTCTTAACACACATTCTTCAGACATCCTCACTCATTGCTAATAAACTGTAAGGCAGTTTTCTACCTCTTTATGACCTGAATACATCATCCTTATCCTTTCCAAACAGAAAAAAAATACCAAAACCACAAAACACGGGAGAAAAGGAAAAATCATGCATGGATATCATATTTTCTTCACATATGCTGACTATTCAGCCACTCACAAATAGAGCAAACTAAGAAAAAACCCACCATCTTCTCAACAAGTTACAATTCTCTTTTTTATTGAAATACAAAGCAACTCCACTGAGGCTAATTGAGCTGTGAAAATAAAAAGTGAATGCAAACAAGCTCACTACAATTCCACCAGTAGTGCAGAGCCACAAAGATGATTAAGGGAGTGGAACATCTCCCTTATGAGGAAAGGTTGAGGGAGCTGGGTCTCTTTAGCCTGGACAAGAGGAGACTGATGGGTGACCTCATTAATGTTTATAAATATGCAATGGGTGAATGTCAGGAGAATGGAGCCAGGCTCTTTTCACTGATGTCCACTGATAGCACAAGGGGCAATGGGTGCAAGCTGGAACATAGGAGGTTCAGGTAAACGTAAGGAGAAACTTTTTCATGTTGAGAGTGACAGAGCACTGGAACAGGCTGACCAGAGGTGGTTGTGGAGTCTCATTCTCTGGAAATATTCAAAACCCACCTGGATGTGTTCCTGTGTGACCTAATTTAGGTGATCCTGCTCTGTCAGAGGGGTTGAACTAGATGATCTTTTTAGGTCCCTTTCAACCCCTAACATTCTGTGCTTCTGTGAAAATCTTTAGTGAGAGACCTGGAACTGATGCGTTTCTGTGAGATAAAATTCCTATGCAAATATCTTTCTAGTATTATGCACAACACCAGACAATTTTTCTGGTGATCCAGTACACCAGATAGGGATCTGAACACACCTTACACAGATGCAATTGCTTCATGAGATAAGAGCAGATTCATTTTAAAACTCACTCGACCTGTACTATCTCAGACAACCAAACTTCACACAGGCCACTCCTCTGCCAGTCCCCAAACAAAAAAGTTTTATGTGCTTTAACACTACCCTCCCCTGCACAGAGGATACATGCAACCTCTGTGAACCATTCCCAGGTAGGCAAGGGCTGGTGTCCCAGGGCGGCCTGACCTCTGCCTGAACAGGTCTGCAGTGGACAGGTCACACTTGAGCCACCCTTTTTTCATCCAGAAAAATGCACCAACACAGCCTGTGCAAGCCTCTGGCATCCAAATCACAAACATAGCATTTAGGTAGCTTCCCTGTAACCAGTAGTGCTGCAAAGGGCCTTTGCCCAGCTCAGTACTAATACATCAAAAGCTCCAGCTACACCCATAGACATATGGAAGTCCCAAATAGTTTCTCTGACCACTATATAGACCATCATCTGTAATCAAAGCTTGAAATTGTTTGAACTGCATGGTGCAAGCTGCTGCGTGGTGCAAGTTGCCAAATGATGCAAACTCACTCTTGCTGATACAAATTTGTTCCAAAACATTTGGAGGGATACCTTTGCCCCTAAAACACCTTTCTAGGTCAGGTATAACCTGACCTAGCCGTCCCACCCATCCTAGCCATCCCATGCCAACAGACAGCTGGCACAAACTGCATTATGCACACTTGTTAACACAACAGCAATGCATTTGTGTGCTTAGATTGTGTTTCAGATGCCATCTGGCTGCCAAGTGGTCAGAAAGTCACAGGTTGTTATGAACAAATACTAAATCACTGGCACTCCCCAAGCTTCTGTAAAACCACAAATTTCTTCTTTGCTGTGGGTTCATGACTTCTAGAAGGTGTTCCACCAGATTCCTCTCACTCTTTGCTGACACCAATAACATTTCCATGAGAGTCAAATGCAGCAGGAATTTTTTCATTTAATAGCAATTCTTTCAGTTTGTCTTTTTAGTTTAAAACCATTACCCCTCATTCTATCACTACACTCCCTGATAAAGAGTCCCTTCCTATCTTTCCTGTAGGCCCCCCTTAAGTACTGGAATGCCACTCCAAGATCTCCTTGGAGTCCTCTCTAAACTGAACAAGCCCAACTCTGTCAGCCTGTCCTCATCATGGAGGTGTTCCAGCCCCCTGATGGGGCTGGGGGGCCAGGTACCTGGCCTTTGTCTGGACCCACTTGGGCAGATCAATGTCTTTCTTATGCTGGGCACACCAGAGCTGAATGCATTACTTCATGAGGGCTCTCTATTTCAACAACCAAAATAAACTGAAGTTATTCTTATTTGGATTAGAGATGTCTGGGATATCTTACGTCTAGTGTCCCTTCCTGCAAACAGCCCAGCTGCCATGAAAACCCACTGCTCTGCCCCCACTACTGAACTGCACAGGTGAAATACACAGTAGCGTCAGTCAACTTCAGAGATTTCACTACCTTTATAACCAAGATACACTTTCTCTGCAGACACCTTCACCACTGTTTCTCTGGCAAATTGCTTTTCCAGATGTACTAATAATGTGCCATTAATTTCAATTATAATCTCTGACAAATTTTCCACTTCTTTTCCTTGTCTTCCGCTTCCTTACAAATCACCCATGAGAAATCTTGTTTGCTCAGGGACTCAAAGTCAGATAAAATAGCAGGGAATGTCTGGAGAATTTGGTCATCTGTATTTTTATTTGAGGAGAAAAGAAACAGTGAGCATAATCAAGGAAGGAGACAAGACATACTTGCTAGGATGGATGGAATTTGTTTCCAAAACTTTAAAAGACTGCTTATTTTCAGAAGACGATGTGAGAATTAGACAATCCCAAAAGCAAGTTATGTCTTTAAAAAGCGTACATATATATATATCCAATTTTAATCTTTAATAAAAGGGAAGTGAATTGATGTTGATGTGTACCAGATAGTCTTAGAATAAGCTATGGACAACAAGGTAGAGGAAATTACTGCAAACACCAGCAACTCTCTGAATGTGAAGCATCCTTATGACACAATGGCAGCCAATTCTTGCTATTCTACTTCTTCCTATCAAAGTTTTTAACACAGTTTGATAAAATGTCAGATACTTTAAAAATAAAAATATTCTTCAAGAAACTCAAGAGATGCCTCTGCCAGACTTGAGGTTATTCTATGTGGTTTACAATTTTCTGTAATACCGGTCACTGTGGTAAATGTTACCTTCCCTTGAAAATTGATATTGCATTCCTTTTGCAAGAACACAAGAGACAAGTATTTGCCTTTTTATGCAGAATGCAAAACTTGGTTTTGGTATTTTCACCTTATCATCTGGTGTACATAACATCTGTCTAAAAATTACACACAACACTCACTGAAGCTCTTTCCACATCAAATCTACAGAATAGTGGGGGGTTTTATGGTTTAATGGTGAACAGGGACAATACTGCTCTTCTCTGTACCTACGTGACCTCCAAAGTTACCACACTTCTGTGTATCTGCTCTTTATTTACCTACTGATACAGACACTCCTCTTCAAGACAGGGTTTTTCCAAAGTTATAAGATTAAATATGGGCTAAAACCACATAGTTCACACAGAGCAGCTTTTATGTTAAGTGGTGGCCCAGAGAGCTGCTCATGGTGTCATTATCAATGCCTTAAGGACAGTTTCAAAAAGTCCAGAGAAGCTCTCCAGAAGCATTTCTGACGCACATCTCATTTTTGACTCTGCTGTGCCAAAACAAGCAAAAAAATCCTTATGCTTTTAAGAACCAGATTTATGCATTCTGACTACCTAGGAATGATCTCAATAAATATTCATCTGGAGAGTCAAAAAGATGATTTAACTACAAAGATTGTTTAAAGAGAGTGCTTAGTAGGAGACATACAACATCTGAGAATTTCGTATCAGTAACAGCACATTGATCTTGGAAACGCAATAGCTCTATGTCTATGCAAATAGTTACTGCTTTCTTGTCCAAGATCACTTAAATTCTGTCTTCTACATCCCACCACCAAAGCTAGTGAAAACAAATGATGCACAGTGTCAAAGATTATGAAGAGGTCTGTCTGCAAAGGCAGAAGAGGAAAGGAGCTTGAAATCACCTTCAACTGCAAGTGGCCTCCAGTCAAGAAAGAAAAGCTTTGCCTTAGCACATCAGCAATCACCAACAGTGTGAATCTGGAAAAGCTGCAAGAATGACCACAACCCCTCCAGAGATCTGCACCACCAGAACAGGACACTTGCTCTGTGACTCTGGGTATCACCATGCCAGCAGTGTCTTTCCCACATTACAAAGAATCTGGTGACATTGGCCAATGGCTCTGTGGTGTCAAACCTGGGAAATGGCAAACTGTGCCTGTCTTGATGGAGCTGTATCTCTCCTAGGTACATGTGCAGCCTAGTGATAGCAGCACTATCCAGTTATGCTAATTTGCCTTATTCAATTATTAAGATGGGTACCATTGATTGACAAGAAGGAAGTCAAGTCACTTTTTTGTTTGAACACAATTAGGCTAAAAAGATTATTAGATGGGTTTAAAGCAAAAACAAAAACAAGAAAAAAAACACACAAAACAAACAAAAAAACCCCAACAACGATAAAAACACACATGCATTAAAGAACAAAAAAAAAAAAAAACCACCGTGTCCTGGTTTGAGTGAAAACAGAACTAATTCTGTTCAGTAATTTTACTTTTCAGCTCAATTCTTCTAACTAACTGCACTTTCTGAAGTTAGCAGCCTGTTTTCACAGACAGTGTCTGCTTCTAGCAGTGATAACACCTCATGTTTAGAGTTACTACCAAGGATTGGTATGCAGACCAAGGCCACTGCTGGGTCCTGTGTACCACACTGGGGGGTGCAGAGGGTGAAAAGCTGCACCTTCAGGGAGGAGCGGACAGGACGGGTGACTCTAAACTGACCAGCGAGGTATTCCATCCCATATACACCATATTTGGTCTAGAGCTGAGGGACCCGAAGGGTCTCTGGGCTCTTCTCTCCCCTCCTGGACTGCTTTGCCAGCTTTTGCTTGGCTTGGCTCAGGTCCTCTTTTGGTTCCTTCCTCGGAGCACCCAAGGAGGACTCTGTCCATCTGCCTTTGATCCAATCTGTGTGTTCCTGAACCCGGTACCAGAATCCAGCTCCTGAACACAGCTCCCGTCTGCTGCGGGGCCCAGTCTGGGACTCCCCGAGTGCCTGCACAACATCAGTGGCGACGGTGATGTAATTACCAGCAGGGGAGTTGGGTTTAATACTGGTTTTGTATATATTTGTATATATTCCATTATTATAATTATTAATTTCATTTTCATTACAGCTGTTCTAGTTTCCTTTTCTAATAGCTAAGTCTCTCTCCCCTATTCCCTTTCTCTTCCCCTCTGGGGAGGGAGGGGGGTTAACAGAGAGCGTCTGTTATAGGTTTAAGGGGCTGCCCTGACCCTAAAGGGTGACACCCCACCAAAACAAAACAAAAAACAAACACCCACAAAAAGAGCAGGAGTTTGGCACTTTATCATTGGTTGTATGTGTTTTGGACTCCCGTGAGCACTATTGAGTGCTAATTAGCCTGTGAGGTTGGAAGTTGTGTTCACTGCAGTCAGGAGCTACAGCAAAGAACAAGTTTAAAACAAATACAAGTGCTACAGGCACCAACAAAGCATTCCAGTATGAAAGCCATAAATTTCACTGCCATATTGTCTACATTAAGTCAGTAATCAAATTAAGTCATACTGGCTCCACTGTAGCTTTTCCTTTCTTTCACTCTGTTTTCTTTGTCACTGTTACAGAGGCAACAGAGATGTTGGACTCAATTCAAGCTGCTGGTAGGCTTGGAGAGCAGACAAGAAGCAGCAAATCAGTGGGAAGCAAGGATATACAGACAGATGCCTGAATAGACACAGGCTGTACCACCCTGCCAACTCCTGTTTGGTAGCATCAAGAGGATATAAAAAAGCAGTTCTGATCAATTAAGTTTAAAAACAGAAGGACTGGAGATAATGACGGAAGAATCTGGCAGATTTTCTACTCCATCACAAGCAGTCCTATCAAAGTCATAGGGTCTAGGGCTTGTTGAAGTGGCAGGCAGCAGGTAGCTGCTAATGTCACATTACAGGGGTTGCTACATCAGGAGAGGCATTACAGCAGGAGACATGCTGCAAAAGTTCATAGAGAGAGGTGCAAAGGTATAAACTGGAAGGGAACATATTGCAGTCTCACCATAATTAAGAGAAAAACAGTTACACAAATAATCAAGAGACTATTTCTTTCAACAGATGGTTTTGCTGAAATGCCCTATCGTCTGCATCTTCTACACTGGAGGTACAGTTTGTGATTACAAGGAAAGTTATCACTCCCATTCATGCCAAAATACAAAGCTGTCTCAACTGGAAGCTGAAGTCAATCATTTGCACACCTTTGCTACACCTTCTAACTTAGGTTTAGTTTGCCCTTGATGAGTACAACAGATGGAGATGATATAGCAATGAATTCCAATAAGGTTAATGCAAAAAAATGAACAACCTAACTTCACCTTCTGTTGACAAAATCACTCCTGTGAGTCAAACTGAGAGTGTCTGTTCAACCCACCTTTTGACAGGAAAAGTTTTTCAGGTGATGCTGTAGCCAGAGGTGGAATACCTCTTGCTTTTTCTGCTCAGTCATTAACCAAAAGTGTCACATTCAAGTAATATTCACTGCCTCCTTCTTCACTGATGAACTCTTGGGCCACCTAGGCAGCCACAGTACTTACAGAATAAGCAGAGCTGTCATCAGGATTTTGGGGACATTTTTGTGCGGTCTTATTTTGTTTTACATTGGTTTTAATTTTCCCTCATTTAATTTCACTTACAAAACAACATTTGATGGAAAACTGCTACTTGAAGACTACACCATTAAAGTACCTTTAAGGATGGGAGGGAATTGCGCATGCACACAGGGAGTGCTTTCAACACATCATCTCTCAGCCTCAAGCCCGTGATCAGACAGGAGGGGAAGAGTTGTTATGTGTGTCCCAATGCTGCAAAGCTCCCCATGAGGCTTCTAGGTGACAACAAACCCATCTTAGCAGCAGATGTCCTCAGCATTGGCATGTCAGAGGGAAACAACAACTTCAAACTAGAGTATGACCTTGACAGTCAACAAAAAAACTTCTGCCAAAGCCTCTCCTTAAAATTTCCAATATAAAACACAAGCTCTCGTAAGAGTAAAAAATAATTTTCTTGAAAACATAAACACTTCTATTAAAAAAAATTAAAGCATCAAGTGTAACTCTCATCAACTGAAACAAATATTCCTAAGATGAGTTTGTTTAAAGAAGAGTATGGTTTTGTTAACAACAAAAAAAAAGAAATATTCTCAAGATTTCTAATAAAAAAATAACACATAAATGCAATATCTAGTAGACTAATCTTTTGACCCCCTTTTATCTGTGAAGACAGGAGGCAATGTTTTAGATTTCATTTACCCTCATTAATAAAACTAGGACCTTAACTCAGTTCATCTTCCTTCCACACAAGGATTAGCTTAAAGTGGCCTAGCTCAACTATTTGCCTTTAATTTTAGACATCTGTAAGAAGTCCAGCCATTGAACTGGTCAGGCAACAATTCCTTCCTCAGTCTCATGCCCAAGCTAAGCACTGGCAATACTCTGGCCCTGCTAAGTGGCAACCAGTAGCTTTCCAAAGGGAAAGTAGTTGGAGACAGTTTATGTTTGTGAGCTGCATGTGGTCCTAATTTTCTATCCCTTACTGCCCTTTTGTGAGCTCTGGATGAAGTTGTCTCAAACTGCATGCAGGCCAGCCAAACATCTGGGTACAAATTGACAGGTCAGATCATTGGTACATCCAGACCAATGCTCTGCCCCCAGCAGTGTGGCAGAAGACATTAGTCACATGTGCAAACCCTGCTGCTCTCCCTTCTCTGTTGTCCTACATCCTTCTTCCTACAGTTTTGTTACAAGGATATATGCAATTTTTGTGTTCCTTAGATCTTTAAGTTTCTGTTCGCAGACCTATTTCCCACAAAACAGTCTAATCTGTATTTGAATATGCTGATACTAAGTGCTTCTACATTCTCCTGCAGTATCAAATTCAGAAGTTCACCACCCAGACAGTGAACTGCTTTTATCTGATTTAATCTGATCTACTAATTTCAAGGAGCGCTCCTATTTCCAGTACTAGGGGATTTAGTTCTGCATTAGGCTTGTCCACCTCCTTTCTGGTTTTGTAGGCTTCAGGAATAGCTCCCCAGATTCTTCCTTTCAAAGATGAAGAGTCTTAAAAAGACTACAATTTAATATGTCCTTACAAGATATCAATCTTGACTGCTACTTCTTCTAAGTTCTTCTTGTGGTGTGGAGACTGGAGTTGCACACAGCATTGAAGGTGTGCACACACAAAGTAAAATTATGCCTTTTTTCTCATTCTCATCATCTTTCTAATGCTGAACAATATTTTGTTGTTTTTTTCTGGCAGAGCTGCTGCTGTTGTGCATTAAAAGATAATTGCAGAGACTCCTCAACAGTGACCCCAAGATTTCTTTCCAAGTTCAGCATCATGTGTGCATGGTTAAGACTGTCCCTAGGTGCATGACCTCATATTTATCTACTTTGAAACACATCTACTACGCTTTTACTTGCTCACTCAGTTTTGCAAGGTTCATGTGGAGTCCCATTTCATCAGCACACTTGATTACCTGCAAGAGTTTAATATCACTCATAGATATGGAGACTTCACTGTTCACTCCTTTACCCAGCTCACTGATTATGCTTTTGGAAAAAAATCTGTGCCTAGATGGACTGTTGTTGATTTTTCTCCATAATGGAAATTGAATATTAAGCCCACTGAAGCCCTGTATTTTTCTGGACAGATCTAGAGCAAAGGAAGTCTCCTCTCTCCAGATAAACTAGCTAAGTGTTTGCACTTAAGTTCTTCACTGGTCGCCGCAATGCTTTGCAATCATCAAAGTCTGACCATCAAAAGTGCTCTGTTGAGTATTAGAATCTTATATGAAGAGTCAAATAGTACAGAAACAAAGTAATTGCAAGAGGAATAGATAATTAAAAGTTTTTCCATAAAAATGGACAAGACAGAAAGGAATTGTGGCTTATAACTCTTCTGATTTGTGCAAATTTATTTAATGCTGCTTCTTAATTTTACATGAAGAACATGTAGAGCAACATTTTATAAGAGGCTACATTGAGAAAAGAAAAGCTTTGTGATTGCAAATAGAAAATGTCTTTGGACTTCACCACTTGGGAAAGGGAAACTTCCTCAGTTATAATAAAATAAAAAAATAAAAAAATAAAAAAAAAAACATTTTAAAGGAATATTATCCAATAATAGAATTACCACTTGGACAGGGTTTTTATTAGTCCCACTTGTATCCAGATAACTTCCACAGGGCAAACAGAAAACAGACTGAAATTTTCCTGACACTGCATCTCACCATCCCAACAGTGCCCTGCTCAGAAAGCTACTTTATGTGATGCTCAGATCCAGAGATCCTTCTCCCTCAGTGCTCTAACAACACAGCACACCCCTGTATGTACTTGGGCATCTTGTCTGAAAATCGGATTATTTTGTTTCCACAGACTGTCAGACAACTCAGAGAAGAGATGGCAAGAGAATATATCCACAGAAATATTTTACATACATTTAAAAAGCTATGTGACAACATTTTCCCCTCAAATACTGTCCCTCTCTTCCCTTTCCTCTCACATATTTTTGCTGTCATTGTGTTGTAAACAGTAAAAGTGGAATAAAGACCTTACAGAGAAGTTTGAGGTAATTTTACTGCAGTACTACTATTCTCTAAACTGCTTTGTTTACTGCAGTAAGCCTGAATATTTTTTCATTAGAGCTGGGATAGTCCAACTAGGAATTCAAATTTATGTTTAACTAGGCATATTAAGCAGAGATAGCATATTGTGTTAAATTTCCCTAATAGTATGCAACACAGCATTCTGTCTTTTTCAAGAACCATTCCAGGACAAGACATATCACAAGCTGGAGCAGCAGAAGTATGATCACATCGCTTGCACATCTGTCCCATGACAGGATGCCAGTTCATAACTAAATCCTCATTTTTGACTAATCTGAATTCTCACTAGCCTCACTTGCACTGTCCTGGCACATAGTACTGTCTCCTGGGCCAGGGTGGTTGAAGAACACTCTTGTAACACCTAAATCCTGGAGAGAAACACTGGACTCCCCAGCAGTGCCTGAAAGCAAATTGCACCTGGTAATATGTGTATGACATTTTCACCTGCTTTCCAGGGCAATCCTTCATGTTTTGACCGCCTTAGCTCTCTGATAGGGCATAAAGCTTAAGAAAAAAATCCCTTTCAGATAAAAGGGTTACCGGGCTGCAGCAAGGAAAAAAAACCATAGGGGAAGTTGTGATCCTGACTACCACAATTTAAGCACTGTATCTTTCACTCACCAGCACAATACTTCTGAGCAGCAGCAGTGAGGAGAGCTCATACAGATGACATTTGCAAGAACTTCCAGCAAACTGCACATCTGCAGTAAGCAAACTTCCTCGTCATGTTTGTAAACTCAGAGCAAAGAAAAGGTCAGACAGGTTTCAGCCTCGCTGTGCAGATCTATCTACTGCTCAAAGCAGAGAATTGGTAGAAACAGTTAGAGCAATTTTCTCATTTCCTTGGGTCTTTGTTTCATACACAAGAGCAACAAATTAGCAACACAGTACAAGGTCTAGGCCTGTGCTCTTCAACAGCATAATTAATAACACAATTAGTAGAGATCAGTAAATATGATGTGTTCCAAAAATAATCTCTCAAGTGCTCTACCAGCTAAATTTAAACAAGGATACCTTGTCTACAGCAGCAGCAGATTAAACCACATACTTTATTGTAGGCTCAGGGGCTCAACTATGCAGCCTGTGCTTGCACTGAAATTTAATTATCTTTTGACGTAAAAGGCTGGAACAAAGTCCTCTCTATCACATAAGCTCTGCACAGGAAGTCAGAAAGTAATCACCATATTGAATAGCCAAGGTAAAGCACCTGCTAGCCCCAGAGACGATAGTCATGCTTCAAGGTCTCTTGATTGCAGGAAAAAAGACACAGAAGCATAGTCCTTGTCCAATTGCCATCAGTGACTGTACAACCTCCTGGTCTCATCAGCAATATGGGGAAGGTTGTTTTAACAAAGATTTCCTCATGACTTACCAGTTACTCACATATGAAGTCAAGTCTATGTGCATAACATATAACAACCAGTCATGCTACAGTTGTGCTGTTCACGCTAGGTCAGATTGTGGCCCCTGACACAGATGCTCAGATGATCCAGCCACTACACATAATGGCAAGATGAGAAATTGACCCCAGCCCCTCTGCTGGCATCTTTGAAGATACTAAAACTAACTCTAATAAGGTCTCATGGAGTTAACTTCTGCCTTATCCAGACTAATTTTCAGTGGCAAGGAGGGCACTGAGGGCTCAGTGCATACCTGCAAGACAGCCTAAAGTATGCCATAACAGATCACATATAAAGTTTCAAAGCAATGTATTCCCCAGGAAAACAACAACAACAAAGTTAGCTTTGTGTCAAACATTTTCTTCTATTTCAACAAACACATGATTCTGCTACAACAATAAAGAAAATTTTTGCACAAATAAATAAAAGTTTCTTCCAGATTTTTCAAAAGACAGGACAATAAATATTCTGAAATGAAAAATGTAATAATCATTATAATATAAAAATATTAACATGACACACATTTTAACCAAGATGGTACAAGACCCAAGGAGGATGTCAGAAGAAGTTCTGCAGCCATGTAGAGACACAAAGAACTTAACAAACATTTTGGTCACGGGTTCCTTTAAACTCCAGACATCATACGACATCTGTGCATCCTAACTGATCTATTGTGTTCAACTATTCCAGTGTAGTTCAGCTGACTTAAGTATGTGAAAATTCTTACATATGTATGATGGGAGTGCTAGAGTGTATCATGACTATTCAATGTATGTAAATATAGATGTAGAAGGTTCAACCACAATCCAGCCTTTGAAGTATTCACAAATAAAACTCAACAACCTTTCACTTTCCTTTGTTCAAAGCAGCTATAAACTCTTCCTTCTCAATTTTAAGGTCATCCCTGCTGCAAGGCAGCAAAGCAATACCTAGTCCCAAGTTAGGGCTGCCATGTCTACAACAGTTCCTAACAGAATTTTAAATACGTTGAAATGTTCTTAAAAAAAAAATATATATATATAGCTATTAACTTTGGAAATGTTAGCTTTCTGAAGGATAAAATACTTTCTTCATCTTTGCAGCAGGTATAAGCCCTTTAAATACTAGAGTAAACACTACAGTATTTCAAACACATTGAGTATTCAGTAAGTCCCTCCACCAACCCATACACAAAGCCATACTGTCATCTCCTTTGAACACGCACACAGATCATTACATAGCTAACTTCTCCCATATACTTACCACCTACACATAGGCCAAGTGTGTGCAGGGGTGCAAGGAGGGAAGGATAGGAAGTAGTACGCAGTATATTAAAAGTTTACATTCACTATAGTATATGCTACAGAGACAGTCACTGATCTTTCCTCTATTCATTGTCCTTGCTAACGCAATTACTGGAGTTAAAGACTAAGCCTTAAACAACCATAAAAACAAAAAAAGCTTAAAAACTTCATACGATAAATTGACCTAGAAGACTCATTTTAAACAGCTTGCTGGAGAGGAGGAACAAATATGCAAATAAATGCAAGATTTTTAAAAGGAGAAATCTATGTGAAAATTGTTAATAACATTTGCAATTAAGAGGATGACAAGAGATGAGGGACCTCAACAGTCTGTGTTCCTCATGACATAAGGTGATCACTATGCACCTGAGAACAGAAAGAAACTAAGCTTTTGGATGGTAGCCAGCACAAAGGCCTTTACTCTGAAGAAATATAGTAGTATCCACTGTTGACAAAGGACCATCTGACTAGGTCCACCACCATCTTCAGTGATAGTAGCAACCTGTGGGCTCCTCCTTAGTCATCCTTTGGCAAGATGCTAAGAGCATCATATTATGTTCCTTTCTTTTCTCCTCCCTGATGGTTATGTGTAGTCAGCCATGACTGTTTTCATGAGATGTGTAATGGAGAAAAGTTGCCTGAAGAATGTATTTGCCAAAGTGAGCTGAAGGAAGGACAAAATCCTCCTTTCTTCTGCTTTTCTCTTAATTTCCTCTATATCCTTCAGGAAAAGGTAACAAGAGAAGTCACTGTCTTAGGGTACCTGAGTACATCCCAGTGAGTAACTACATAGCACGTATCCATGCCAAAAAAAGAACCAACTACAGCTCTGGACTTAGAGAAAACTGGGATTTTTCCTTAATGACCAAAAGATTCTTATTCCTGCTTATGTGGGGGATGGGCTCATTTACTCAAGGCACAACAAGCAGGTGCCTACTGCCATAATAGCCACCCACTGCATACATCTTTCTTTGAAATAGGCACATGCCACACTAGTCACTGATGCACACAGATATATTTGTCCAAAAAGAGGGAAATATGTATTTTTAAGGACAATATGGTGTTAGCCCTCAGAAACAGTCTGCTTATCCAAAATGCTGCAGAAGGATTTGCAGCATCGAAAAGAGTACTCAAGAATTCAAACAAATCTGAGAAGCTGTGGCTGCAGCCAAAACTTTGTCCCAGTTTAAAGTAAACATTTCTATAGCATTTCTCATCAACATTAAATGTAAACATTTCTATAGCATTTCTCATCAACATTAACCTTTGCTTTCACTTCCAGAAATGTGGTGCTTTTTACAAGGAAACTATTGTGCAATTAATTATCAGCAAGTCATCAAAGCATACTGAGGACAGGAGTCTGCAAACCTACCATGAAATATCATTTAGACATGTCATGATTTACTAGTTTACCTCATAAGGAAATTCTAATGCATTATCCCTAACAGGATTTTATGATGGGTAGGTAGTGTGATACCATGGGGATAACAGGATGCAGGGAGGAAAGTGGGTTGTTTTTTTTTTTTTTCCTGCCAAAGATTAATAACTTTAAAAACATGACAAGACAGACAGGTTTATGACTCTGAGGAACCTGATAAACAACATGAGTCCACATCAAAAGATTAATATGCTGTTTGTTCATTATGTAAACGATGTTGTCTGGAATAGGGAAAAATGCTAAGTTCAAAGGAAAAATATGAACTAAAAAAAAAAAAAGCCTGCTCTGAATCAATGATTATGAATCCTCCTGAAGCCTAGCAAAGTGACCCAAGTGATAATCTGAGTGATTAATATCATGCTTTTTTTCCAGAATAGAAGGAAAAGTAAGACTAAAATTTACAGATTCATCTGTTAAGTCTGTTGTTTCAGGAAAAGGTTAAAACCTTCAGCTTCTAGCTTCAGCTGTAATGAAAAGGTGCCCCTTCACCACTGGGCAAAGCCTGCCCAAGACCATGTTAAGAATATGGAGCAGACAGCTTGACATGGGCTTCCCCAGGATAAATTTCAGCTGGAGGGTGAAATCAAAATGCATCAAGGACCAGTTTATTGCTGTTACTTGCTTCCCACACAACTTCAAAGGGTAGGGCAGTGCCTCAAGCAGAGGAAACAGGCTTCTCAGAGACTGCATGGGAGCAGCTTCTGCACTCCTGTGCCTCCATAAGCTTGGCATCTATGATATTGGAACAAGAGAAAAGCCCAGACACACAACTGTCTGAGCAGATCAGCAACATGTGTTCCCCTTCTTGAAGGCCAAGTCAAGGGTCCATGGAAAGCATTCTCTCTTGGATAGTTGTGCACGCCAGTGGGTTTCAGAACTCCTGTCCCAGCCAACAACTCTTCCATCACTCTCATGCAAAATATGCCGCTCAGCCACATGCATTGTTTCTCTCCATTGCCTTCTGCATGACATATTTTTCCCGATATTTGTACTGTTCCCTCTCTCTTAGTCCATCTTCCCTGTTTACTTTCTTTCTTCAGGTGCTTATCCCACCTCTCCTTTGGTTGAAGTGGTGTTAGGGATGGAAAACAGTATTTGTGATGTTAGCATAACAATGCCAAACTAAAAACTTAGAATTTATTTTCTTTGTAACAATGAACTGCCTTTATGAATCCTAAAATGCCACCCTGAAATGCTGAATGCAGTGATAAGCATTAAAGACTATCAAGGCCCAGTTTAGTGCAGTCTGCTCAAAGAATGGGCTTCCTTTCTCAAGGGACATTTGGTTTATTCCTATGTCACCAAAACGTCCATCCTCGCTCTGCCTTTACTTCTTCTGGCACCAACACAAAGTATTGTATCCAAAGTATTGTGAGAGGAAGATGATTATGCAGCAGCTTTCCAACATCTGGACATTTTTATTTTCCTTTTTAACATAGACTAGTAAAGAAGAGCACCAGCTATTAGCTATGGGCTGAGAGTGTGGAGGAGGAGAATTATTTTAATGTTAGACTAATAACCAGATGAGGTTAAATTGTTTTGTGGAATTCACAGCTGAAAGGTAAAGATAACTGCTGCCACAGCTAGATGGTTCCTGAGGTAATGGGGTATGGGAATTATTTTCCCCATACATAAAATATTCCATGGAAAACATTAAGCAGTTGAAGGAAGAATCATGTACTGTCCTTCTGGGCTACAACTTAATTTTCCTTTTCCCTTTTACTTTTCTTTTTGTTTTCTTCACTATGTAAAATAGCAGTCATCAAAATCCAGATGTTTTCCATCTCTGTTGAAAAAACATTTTGGGAAGGAAACAAGCAATCGTTCTCAATACTGGATTCAGAGGTTATTGTTCTGGCTCCCCGTTTTCTGCTTCAGTATTCTGTATTCTGTATTCTTAAATTCACAGTGACAACCACATGTTTTCAAGATGACTATGTAGGGAACAGTAAACAATAAAATAACCATGAAAGGAAGAGGAAAAAGCTATTATTAAATGTCCAGGTTCTTAGAAAACACTTGTTGCTTCTAAAAAATCTATATGATGAGGTTCGGGACCTACAGTCATGTAGGGCCACCTGGATACTGGAGAACTTCCATGAGATTTTGTTCAAGGATTCAGCCTTCATATTTACAAATATAAGGTAATTTTCACAGCATCCTTGGGACATTATTGCTCCCACTTCACAGATAGAGATCAGAGGATGTTAAGAGATGTTTGAGATCTGTCTCATGTTTAGCCTACATGTCAAGACAGCCACAGTAGTTTTTAAATGTAAATGTCCTTTACATAGCATTTCCACTCCCTTGGATTTGAATCACAGTCCAAGTTAGAGTAAAACAAGACAGATGGACAAGGATGCAAACAAAGAAATGAAGCAAACAAGTAAATATGGTTGAATGAGTATAAATACACAAGAAAATACACATATTTTCATGAGGTTTAAACAGCAACATTACAACCCAGCCAATAAAATTTACATCTCAGAAAACAGTCTGCATTAAAGGTCATGAATTAAAATACACAGAATAAAAAAAATGCAAAAGCTGTGATATTTTTCAACAGCTATAATGCTATTCTTTTATACATTGTAGTAAAACATGACAGGTATATGAAATATTGTATTTCATATGCATTTCCATTTCCCTGCATAAACAGTATAAGTTTGGGACTGCCACAATATTTATAATCAAACATCTCAGTTTTAAGGTTCTTGAAAAACAGCTCCCTCTTATGACTCACTATTCCTTTAAGCACACATCAACTTTCTTCTTTAATACCACATTTCCATAATTGTCATGGACCCATTCCTCTCCATAGTGTCTTTTCTCATTTCCAGTTAAACTGGGAAATCTGAGAAACAAGAAAACCTGTAGCATTAGGCCCTCTGGGGACATCATCTGAATTGCAACATTTTCTGTTTGCTTTTTTATTTTCCTTTTTCTCCTGCCTTTGAATCCACATTTCTGGCTAAATACTCACTCTCTGAGGCCAATGCACTGAAAGCCTTAGGTTTAGCAGGAATGTAGGTGGAGCTGACACATTTCCTTCTGCATCTAACACCCTCTTAGCTGCACTCAGTACTGGCCCTCATCTCTACTTCTAAGATTTAGACATTTTTACAGCCATACTCCTGGCATCTGTCTTTGACTCTGGTCCTTTCACTATTTTCTAAGAGGAACCAAAAGCAAATCAGCAGTTTAATTGGTTGTTCTGCACACAAAGCATCAGAGGAGAGGGAAATACTAAGGCATCCAGGAAACACTTTCCATCACATATAATAAACTTATTAATTTTTCATTTTACACAAAGATCTCATATTTTTGTTCACTAAGTAGACAGTGGAGAATGGTGCAAGCAGCATCTGGTGCAAGCCTACAGGCAGGAAAGCAGGATAGCCCAAAAATGCACGTCACAGAATCATAGAATCATAGAATGGCTTGGTCTGGAAGGGACCTTAGAAATTATCCAATCCAACCTCCCTGCCATGGACAAGGATGCCCCTTAACTAGACTAGGATGCTTAAGGCTTCATCCAACCTGGCCTTGAACACCTTCAGGGAGGGGGCATCCACAGCTCCTCTAGGCAATCTATTCCAGAGTCTCACCACCCTCATACTGAAGAACTTTTTCCCAAGATTCAATCTAAACCTATTTTCCCTTAGTTTAAAACCATTTCCCTTTGTCCTATTGCCGGACACTCTTGTGAAGAGTCCCTCTCCAGCATTCCTGTAGGATCCATTCAGTTACTGGAAGGCAGTTATAAGGTCCCCCCAGAGTCTTCACCAGGCTGAACAATCTCAGCTCCCTCAGCTTGTCCTCATAGCAGAGGTGCTCTAGGCCCCGTTTCCCTGGCCAACGGCCCAGCTGAAGTGTCTCTACACAAATGCACGAAGGATGGGCAACAAACAAGAGGAGCTGGAAGCCACCATACTATTAGAAGACTGTGACACAGTGGCTATTACTGAAACATGATGGGATGAATCCTATGACTGGGATGTAGCTATCGATGGATACAAGCTATTCAGAAGGGACAGAAGAGGAAAGAGGGGTGGAGGAGTTGCTCTGTATGTTAAGAAATGGTTTGAATGTGAGGAGATGTCCCTAAAGAATAGCCACAAGCAAGCTGAAGGCTTATAGGTAGGAATTAGAGATCAAGGCAACAAGGGGACCCTTGTGGTTGTAGTCTACTACAGGCCACCCTCTCAAGAGAAAACTCTTGATGAAGCATTCCTACTCAAACTACAAGAAGCATCATGTTCACAGGCTCTTGTGCTTCTGGGAGACTTCAACCATCTTGACATTTGCTGGAAAAGTAATTCAATGAGCAGTAAGCAATGCAAGAGGCTCCTGGAGTGCCTCATAGATTGCAAGAGATCTTGATCCCCAGGTGTAGGAAATCAAGTAAAGAAGGGAAGAGATCAGTGTGGCTGAGCCATGACCTACTGGTCAAACTAAAAAGCAATAAGGAGTTTCACAGGTGGTGGAAGAAGGGAAGAGTATAGGGATGCTGCCCAATAGTGTAGGGATGAGGTCAGGAAGGCCAAGGTACTGTTGGAGTTGAACTTGGCAAGGGATGCAAAGAATATCAAGAAGGGATTCTACAGGTATGTCAATGAAAAAAAGGAAGGACAAAGAAAACATACACCCCCCGCCTTGAAGAGTAAAAATGGTGGGCTAGTAATAATGGACGAGGAGAAAGCTGAGGTTCTCAACAATTTCTTTTCCTCAGTCTTCACTGACAACCTCTCTCCCAACACCGCCCAAGTTCAACTGCAAGGTGTGGACCAGGGTGGTGAAGTCCCTACCACTGTATGTGAATATCAGGTTCGTGATCACCTGAGAAACCTGAACATACATAAGCACATGGGACCTGATGACATTCATCACAAAGTCCTGAAAGAATTGGCTGATGTAGTCACCAAGCCACTTGCCATAATATTTGAAAAGTCTTGACAGTCAGGTAAAGTCCCTGGGGACTGGAAGAAGGGTCACATTACCACTTTTAAATTATGCCCATTTTTAAAAAGAATAGAAAGGAGGACCCTGAAAACTATCACCCTGTCAGACTCACCTCTGTGCCTGGGAAGATCATGGAGCAGATTCTCCTAGAGAGTCTAACAAGGCAAACAGAGGACAAGTGGGGTGATGAAAGACAGCCAACAAGGCTTCATCAAAGGCAAATCCTGCCTGATGAGTCTAGTGGCTTTCTATGGTAAGGTGACTACCTCAGTGAACAAGGGACGACCTGTAGATGTAATCTATCTGGACTTCCGCAAGGCTTTCGACATGGTCCCCCACAACATCCTACTCACCAAGTTGGAGAGTTATGGATTTGATGGGTGGAATGTTCAGTGGATAAGGAATTGGCTGGATGGTCACATCCAGAGGGTGGTGGTCAATGGCTCAATGTCCAGATGGAGAGCAGTGACAAGTGGCACCCCTCAAGGGTCTGTACTGGGATCTGCACTGTTTAATATTTTCATCAATGACATTAACAGCAGGAGCAAGGGCACCATCAGCAAGTTCACAGATGACACCAAGCTGAGTGCTGCTGCTGACAGGCTGGAGGGACAGGATGTCATCCAGAGGGACCTAGACAGGCTGGAGAGGTGGGCCCTGGTGAACCTCATGAGGTTCAACAGGAGTAAGAGCAGGGACCTGCACCTGGGTCAGAACAACCCTCACTATCAATACAGGCTGGGAGACAAGGTGCTGGAAAGCAGCTCTGCGGAAAAGGACTTGGGGGTGTTGGTGGATGAGAAGCTGGACATGAGCCAACAGTGTGCGCTTGCAGCCCAGAAGGCCAATTGCATCCTGGGCTGCATCAAGAGAAGTGTGTCCAGCAGATCGAGGGAGGTGATTCTGTCCTTCTGCTCTGTTCTGGTGAGACCTCACCTGGAGTACTGTGTCCAGCTCTGGAGCCCTCAACACAGGAAAGTCATGGACTTGATGAAGCAGGTCCAGAGGAGGGCCCCAAAGATAATCAGAGGGCTGGAACACCTCTCCTACAAGGACAGGTTGAGGGAGCTGGGGTTGTTCAGCCTGGAGAAGGCTCCGAGGAGACCTGCTAGTGACTTTCCAGTACCTGAAAGAGGCCTACAGGAAGTCTGGAGAGGGGCTGTTTATGTGGGCTTGTAGTGAAAGGACAAGGGGTAATGGGTTTAAATTAGAGAAGAATGGATTTAGATTGGATATCAGGAAGAAGTTCTTTACATTGAGTGAGGTAGAACAGTGGAATAGGCTATGCAGGGAGGTGCTTGAGGCCCCATTCCTGGAGATATTCAAAGTGAGGTTGGACAAGGCTCTGAGCAGCTTGGTCTAGTTGAGGGTATCCGTGCTCACTGCAGGGGGGCTGCACTAGATGATCTTCAGATGTCCCTTCCAGCCCTAGACATTCTATGATTCTACAATCTTTGTGGCTCTCCTCTGGACTTGTTCCAACAGATCTATGTCCCTTTTATGGTGGGGACACCAGAACTGGATACAGTATTTGAGATGGGGTCTCACAAGAGCAGAGTAAAGGGGGAGAAGATCTTGATCTGCTGGCCACAGACCTCTTGATGCATCCTAGGATACAGCTGGCCTTCTGAGCTGCATGAGCGCATTGCTGGCTTCTGTAGAGCTTCTCGTCAGTCAACACCCCCAAGTCCTTCTCTTCAGGACTACTCTCAGCTCAGTCTGTACCCAGTCTGTACTTGTGCCTGGGATTGGCTCAGCCCAGATGTAAGACCTCGCACTTTGACTTGTTGAACCTTGTTGCATTGGCCCAATTCTTAAGCCTGTCAAGGTCCCTCTGGATGGCATCCCTTCCCTCAAGTGAGTCCACTGCACCACACAACTTAGTATCATGCCACTGACAAAGATGATGAACAGCACTGGACCCAGAACAGATCCCTGAGGAACACCACTTGTCACTGATCCCCACCTGGACATCAAGCCATTGATCACAACTTTCTGAGTGCAGTTCCTTATCCACTGGGTGGTCCATCCATCAAGTCCATGTCTCTCCACCTTAGAGACAAGGGTGTCGTGTGGGACAGTGTCAAATGCTTTGCACAAGTCCAGGTAAATTACATCAGTTGCTCTTCCCATATTAGCCAGAGTTGTAACTCTGTTGTAGAAAGCCACCAAATTAGTCAGGCACGATTTGCCCTTAGTGAAGCCATGTTGGCTGTCATTGTTCACCTCATTCTTTTTCATGTGCCTTAGTACAGATACCAGGAGGATCTTCTCCTTGATTTTACCTGTCACAGAGGTGAAGCTGGCTGGTCTGTGGTTCCCTGAGTTCTCACATCTCACAGATTACCAAAGCCAAGAGAGCAGCCTTCCTCCTCTAGATTTTTTACAGAACAGTTCGAAACTGGCCATTTTTCCAAGCACAAATTGAATGTGACCAATCTTACTTTCACCTTCTCATCCCGTTTTTGGATTCTTCACAGTGGGGCTGCACACTTTAGAACAACCTGCCGCGATTGAGAGACGGAGACCCTGCTAGGTGGAAGTTAGATCTC